>JAQIXX010004835.1:0-15286 GCA_034700605.1 Willowsia nigromaculata
AACAAAACAATTTTTATTGGAACAAAACAAAAGAACTGCTTCAACAATATTGTTCCAGAACAATACATGCAACACTGTCCTCCACAAAAGAAAAACAAGCAGCCCTTAAAATGGAAGGGTTAAATGAAACCTAAAACACGCATTGTACCAGAAGGTAACTTATCCTCTGTGTTATTCAGCCAGTCTGCAAGAGTTGTAGCAACTCTCGTTCTGTATCAACATTTTCCATGCAAGCAAATAGAAAAAATCGACGGACGCGGAGTGAGCGGGTGGCACTTCCTTACAAATAATAATATGTATACGAACAATAACACCCTTGCTTGCCCGCCTTCCCCACAAAAAAACGCTGTCTTGCAGACTTTGTAACGGACGCACACTCGGTTTGGGGGTGCCCACCATGGTTTTTGATGTTTGTTACTCATGTTTGTTGATAGAAATGTAGTTTAGAATCTTTGCAGATGAAATGATGGCTAAAACTTCAAACAAACATTTAACATATTTTATAATCAGTGCTGATATAATATTTGTCAGCTCTTCCTCATCATTATAGCTTCCTCACTTTATCGACAAATTACAAGTTGTTAAGTTTCACCTGTGTTTGACATCTTAGGCAATCTATTAGGAATCGGTAGTGATGATGAGTACTACCTCATTGCATGAATCTTAGATACGAGGAAATGATGATAGTTAATGATTCGTTTCATGCATTATGTTGAATAAAGCTGTTCGGCAAATGTAATTATTTACCTTTGTGTCGCTTGAATTCGTAGAAAATAAAATACAAGGAATAACATTTAAAATGAAGATGAGTAATGATGATGTTAAGACGAAAATTATGATGTTCAGAGAGATCTACATCAATATTTCTTGACGTATACTTGAGAATAATTGCTCTTAAAAATGTACGAACGTTGAATCATATTGCAGGGAGGTTCTTTTTGGATTTCTAATGGGTGACAGGTTCTCGAGTTGAAATAGTTGGATTTACAATTAATGAGTGCACCAACTTCCTTTTCCTTATAGAATCATTTGAACAGATTTGTCACGGCTCGTAGCAAATAATCATGTATATTTCTGTGTATGTAAAATATTAACAGCACCTTCTTATATACTAATGCGGCCATCTTCATTGATTCCAGGGAAAGATGTTATTTGAAATTTTCATGCGTTTCATGTCCAAAATTTTTATGTAAATGTGCACGAGTACTGTATCAGAATTTGTAACAAAACGATAGTAATTACAACAAAGCAAAATCATTCTCGTATGCAAGTGTTCAATAAATTTAATAATTCATCATTGTTATTTGCAAATATGCATTCTACAATTAAGTCCACCAATATTCATTCATTGCAGTTGTTTTCTTCCAAAACCATTCAGACCGGAATGTGGTCTGATGCTCTATTTATTTGAGTGGTGAGTTTATGACATGATCAACTGAGAATAAATGATTCTGCAAACGAGCTCAGAGACGATTTTAATTGCACGATCTTGAATATTTGCTGTTTATTCTCGTTCGTCTCCTTCAAATTCGCATTGCCTGATGAGATACATATTTTAATTACGGAAACGTTAATAGTTTCAAATCTATGTAAGTAGACTTGTAATCATGGTTGTTTCAGGTAAATTGATGTAAATAGTGATTGCTTTAAGAATTGAAAGTGAATTATGCCAGTTGTCTTGTCAGTATGTTGAATAAACGAGCAAATATTGCTTGCCACTTGGTCAGACCATATTCGTAAAAGTGAAAGAACGAACTCATAATATGATTGTAATAAACATCATCATCACTTACTTTTCTAAGTCGTGTACTAGCATTATTTGCTTGGGTATGTGGCTTTAACGAGATGCTCATCTCAGGTCATGGAAAATGTTAGTTTTACTGCAATAACGTCAAAATATATGGCTCATCAAAAACCACTAATGGCCATTTTTTGTCGTCCCATATGCTCTCACGACGAACGAGTAATAATAAAAAAATAATGTAATGTATTTACCTTCATATATGTGCTTCACATTTTTACGCTCCTTTCACTTTTACAAAAATTATCACAATAACAACTAAATACCCCTATCTTACGATTATAACTTAGGCACTATAATAATAACCATAGCAAAGATTTCATCTTCATGATTTTTTTTTGGAAATTTGTCCAAAATAAATATACCCTCGCCGAACAAATTACATACTTTGTCAACCTATTTATGTACGTAGTTGCTTTAACGCTTTAAAAGTCCATTCACAACTCTCGAGTCCCCTTTAAAACTGCTTAACAATAGCATAATCCGTAGAATATAAAGTTTTAAAAAGTTTACCAAGTCCTACGCAAAAATTGTGTGCTGCCATTGACCACTCGTCTCGTCGTGCATGCTCAAAGAGGCATGTCACACATGTCCACATTTCTCACGCAAACAACAAACAACGCAACCGCGAGTCGCGTTAGATTATACTTTCATTGTCAACTCAGATTAGTATCTTTTTCCACGTGATGAACAAATACTCGTCCGAAGGAATTTAGATTAAGAGCACTTTTATTGGTAATCATATAAGCAAATGACGATGATCACGATGGGGAAATTGCTGATTATTACAGAGACAGTCATTCCCCTTCACCGTTTTATTTTCAACACTCTCAAAGATAGGCACTCGAAGAAAAATATCGATTTGGTAATTAGACACAGATGTGTAATACGACACTCTATACTTGTGACTCGAAAGGATTTTATGAATTCACCATCAAATATTCTTATGGTGAGTGAATTTTTATGCAAATGAAAATTTAAATCGTGCAACTAGTCTACATCAAGTCTAGCATAATCATTTTTTACATCCCTCAAGTGTTTACATTTTAAATTAAATCAACAATTGATTTCTGAGAATAGTTAAAAGATCAGCTATGCTCTACCTAGCAGTAATTAAATTACAGAGGATCCCACATTCATTTGTTCATTTAAAACTTACAATGCTTAAATGCTTCTCTGTAGACGCATAGCTATGAGCATTCTCCACTCTCCGTCTGTTTTTACGATAGCATCATAAGATTTGCAAAGTCTATTAAACAGGTAGATAGATTTAAGACTTGGAAAGACGTAACACACGATCTTCTTATTTAATGACGCCTGAGGCGCATAAATCAGAAGGGTTTTATGGGTATGACTGTGGTGTTCTATTTCAACTTCATCAGCACATTTACATCTTCTGTGTTCATGCTTTATTCACAAATTTAGATTGTTCTTATTCTTGATTTTATGCAATTAGCATTAATAGGAGAAAAGCAAACAATTATTTATTAGTTTCATACATCATTAAAATTAAATATCAGTAAGATTATGAATCATTTTTGCCTATTTCTAAAATGTGCACATGTAAACGTGCAAAGATTCGTTACATCACGTCAATGTCTCTTATTATCATTCTAATGGAGTTGATGAAGGGCAACTGAAAATGAAATCAGTATCACCATCATCGCTAATAATTTCAGTCCACTGCGCTAAAAGTAAATACATTTGGATTCTCTATTTTTTGAAAGAAGCAAAGCTTACTTTGTTCACAAAAGTGCAACATGAAAATGTGTACATCCTCTTTCTTCAAAATTAGAACTGCATGCTTCGTTCTCGAGAAACACTACGAAAGTAAAAAAAAAATCCACGACTCCTCGTTGGTAGTATTTTATGCTCTGGCGTGCTGGTTGGAGAGCAGATTCTTTATCTTCTTAATGAATGATCTTGCTACTGCTGATGCTTTGAATCCCTACCAATATTAATTATAGTATTCTCAAATTCTGATAAGCGTAAATATAGATATTTAGGTACAACATCTTCTGCTTATATAATATACGATTCTTTGAAATCCGTATCGTGTGGGAGCTCATGCGTAGAAAACTTGATTGCTGAATGGAGACTGCAGGCAGACAAGATAGAATAATATAAAATTAGTACATCCGCTTTTCTGGAATTGCAAACTATGGTTTGCGCATGTGCACATGATACGATAAATATAATAGCTTATATTTTTCCTCGTTTTTTTACATTGATTTCATTCACTCCATTTTCTGTAAATGTACCCACACAATGTTATGGAATAATGGAAGTTGTATTTAATGGTAGGTGTAGCATTCGTCGTAGTAGTTTCTTTCTTTTTCAAAGAATAGACAGTTTTCCTCACAAAGGAAAGGGTGAGTGAATGAATGAATGAATGTGGTAAACGGAAGAAAGGAAACCATGAATGAAACAAAAAAGCAGGAACGAGTTTTACTAATGACAATATAAACTAGAAATATAAAATTAACAGCATACATACCTAAGCATAAGCAACTTTCTGGGGGAATGAATAAAACAGGACACGGAATCTTATTTAGAATTTTTTCAGTCAAGAATCGGTGAGTTGTGTTGCGTGGCGAGACACTACTACGTACACACATAGTTAGTAGATTTAGTTCCAAAAGAAGTATTCATTTAGTTAATGAAATGAAACCATGAATGAATTCTAGAGAAACAAGCATTCATAACAATTCTATAGAGATAAACAAGAGCACAAAAAATATGATACACTACTACATACCCAGTTCTTTTATTTTTATTTTTGCATGCTCATTGTTATCTCGTACTCGATTGTCTCGTCATTATTAGATGGAAAAGGAAAGGATCACAGAGAATAGCAAAGCTTATATTTTTATTCATGTGGGTAGTGACGTAGATGAGCGCAAAAAAAGTTAAACTATGAGAAGATGAGGCGAGCAATAATAATTTATAGTATCGTATAGCATTGTTGTTGCATTGAAGTGGTTGTTAATTTAAAGGGAATTCATTGCTTCAATTCAAGCATACGACCAAGGAAAATTGCACCCTTGCGTTATTGTCTTTTTAAGAAATGGAAATAGCAAATGAAGGAGTCAACGTTGCAAGTAGCTGATTGCCACAACAAACACGGCACATATTTTATAACAATAATATATGGTTCAAAAGCAAACATTTTACGCACCTGTGTAATTTTTCTGATTCGCGTCATGTGTCAGTGAGCGTAGTATCCACTTGCCGTTCATACCACGAATGCATGTTAAGATATGCAGTTGATGCATCCTTTTGAATTTGCTTTGGGTATAGTGGGAATTAGAACTTTTTCCCACAATTTGTTGCACTCCAACTATTCTTCCATTTCTGATGCAATTTATACATTTGTTCACTGAATTAGTTTGATTTACGATATATTGTCATGTCATTATTAAATGAATGTGTCCTTTGTATTAGCGTCGGGCTACTTAGCAACCTATATCACACCACATATTAACTATTTTTTTCTTAAAAATGTTTTTCTCAGAGGTATTCTTTCTTCAGAGTTTTGCTAGCGATTCTTGTCAGTGAAGCAAATACCAACTATAGGCGACCACAATCTCTAAGTCAATGGTATATTACTTACTGTACATAATGGTTTGTTGATGAGAAAGTAAAACTTTGGGAAACGGTTTTTCAAACTAAAAAATGACATTATTATTATGCCATTATATGAGGGCTATTTAAAGTTGATGAAGAAGAATAAGAGTTGAAATGCGTATTTTCAAAACACAAGCAAGATTAAAACAATGCGTCATAAATTGAAACGCCAAAGGAAAGGAAAAGTTTAAAATTAGGATTGAAAGTTTTTTTTAGGTTACCAGTTACCACCAGGAAAAACATCTTCCTTTATTGCAAATTTAGATTCATCTCGTTATATCTCGACAACTTTATACCAGCCTTTCAATTTGGACACATCTCTCATAAAAACGAATCCATTCTTCCTTTTCACCATAACTAACGCTTTTAAGTTATTCTGGTCATCTCTACATTACACTATAAAAATGCGATTCGTATGCTAAATTTTTATTGATTGGTGTAGTAACTTCAACCATTACGGCAACTCAAAGAATTACATGCATTCATGCATGTAATTGTCTTACAGATTTAAAACCTCGCATGATGATCGAAATTAATTTTTCTGACCATCGGCGTTGTTGCGAAAACAAATCAAGCCTGTCATAAAACAAGGTAATAGATTCAGTGTTACGCTAGTTATAATGCAATACAAGCAAGATGACACGTGGGTGGCAACGTTATCTGATAGGTGGAATCAGCAAAATACATTATAATTAATATCTGTGGCACGCACCTGCTAACGAAATTTAAACTTGTGTCATCCACAACTTGTGCTCCATCTCTCACCGATTTCTACTTCTGAAATGGCCGTGCCGTTTTTATTACCATCCATTGCAAATCTACAATTCAGATTACGTCTTCAACTGAGCCTAAGATTCATACGGTCTTACTAATCTAAAAAAGAAGCCATAAAATAATGTAATGTGAACCAAAAGCCGTTAATAGGTTTTTTGTCATTTTTTGCGCTTTAATTCCATTCATGCAATTCCCAAAGGTTGTATTAAGTGAACATGAGAACAAGCATGAACAATTAGAAGGATATAATGTGGGTGCATATGTGTACTGCAACATCTAACCTATACCCACATTGTTTTCTTCTGCAATAATTGCAATGAACAATTGTCGCAAACTCATTGTCTTCTTGCGGAGAAACAAGACTTGAGACACACTCGAGGCAAAAATTTATTGTTATTCATGAAAATACAGTCACTCAAGCACACAGTCTTTTAATTGGTAGCATGTGGCAAATCATAATCTAAGTATAATATCATGAACCAACGGCAAAGATGCGATCATCAATGGTTGTTTTGTGAGTAATATGACTATGCTCCTGATGATGAAAATAATAATGAGTGAAACACTTTACAAACAGTTCATTATTGCTATTAGTAAGACTCATATACCATAATTCAATGTCACATTATTGTGGTCTTGCAAGCAAGTAGAGCGCAGCGTATTGAAAACGTGCAAGATGCCACTTTTTCATAAACAAAGAAAAGCACCACGAATAGAAATTTTCCCTTATTTTTGGGCAATGTTTTCAAACACCAGAAAATGGGTATCAAAGCGAAGTTGAACGTGATTCTGATCAAAAAATAGTTCAAAACTAATAACAAATAGCACCAAACTAACATTTGTTTGCTTTTGTACGAACTGGTAGTGGGACATGTCATTATAATCGAGACTGAAAACAATACAAAAGTTTTACCGCAGCAATATATCATGTCCCAAGGGAAATGCATGGCAATGGTAAAGAAGAAGTTTTTAAGGCGATGATGAACTTATCATTTTATTACATAGCTCTAAACATTACACGCTTCATCATAAATATCACTGTACGTACATGCAACTTACATTAGATTACTTTGACGGTAACCTTAGATGTTTGGTTATCCCTATCTCAAGAAAAGAAGATTGCCTAGCTACCTACTCCACTCTGATAAAAATAGACCAGTCAGAGTCAATTATCAAGAGTACGCAGTCGTGGCGATTAGCCACGCCGTGTATGATTAGTGTTATAAAAGCTTATTTACTTGTAACACTAAAATCTAAAAACCTTGTTTATTTTTTCATACAGAAAAAATGACATTTGTTGCGATATTTTAAAGTAAGGCACGCCTATGTGCGCCTTACATTACATTATTATGTTCCGAAACGTCATTCAATTAAAAAAACTATAGGCACTTGTTTTTAAGCAAAATCATTCTTCTAACATCTGGAAAGTTTCTGTTGCTACTTTACTTACTCGTATATATGCAGAACCTACATAATGGTTTTAAAAAAGTTGGCCTAGCAAGTCCAAAACAATTTATGCTTAAATTAAGTTTAAATGGAAGCTGTGAGAATGATTACGAAATGAATGGGTATAATGAAATCCTTGCACACTGCACACATGTAACAAAGTAGCAACGTGTTTTACGATGTATGTGAACTTTCTTGGTCATAAAAATGGGAAATATTTGTGAGATGGTTGGTGATGTGATGATGGTGCATGTCAGCAAATATTGTTATTATCTAAAACGAAATGAGGGGAGGCCTCTTATCGTTTTCGCGATAAATCTTAAATGTAGAAATAAATAAAAACTATGAGCTAACCCACCAGGTAAAAATGTACATGAATTTAATTAAATCAGTCCATTATTTTTTTTATAAGTAAACATGAGCAATATTATTGTGCTTAGGTATGCCGTAAACTTTAAACTATAAAATAAATTGTCAGCCAATTAATCTAGGTTGCGCAACAAACAATTTTTAAAAGTGCCTAGACTTCCTGCGAATATATGAAAATGCTGCTGACTAAAATAATTTGAATATTTGAGAGTATTCGTGTACTATAATTGCAGAAAAAGTCAATGTACGAATAAACACGTGATAATAAACATGACGACATGGTACATTTTCCAACGTGGAGTTGCTTGCCTACGAATTAGTGATATTGAAACCCAACGTCATGTCATGACTATGACGCTATGAAATGCACAAATATATAATATTCATAGTTTTTCCCGGGTAGAGATGCTGGTTGAAGGCTCTCCTTTGAAACTGGAGGAGACCCGTTTCAGGAGAAAATTTCAGAACAGAGATTTCTCAATCTGCATAATAACGGCACACGTCATTGAAGTTTCTGTGCCCAAAATTACTGCTTTCTTTTCAAACTTTATGAAAAACACGCATACCCGGGACGCGTTACTTGTCAATGAAACGTTACTTAAAAGAATGGAAAGCAGAAGCAGGGTTTGTTGGGTTATTAGGCCGATTGTATTGCTGCAGGGTACTAAGTAAAAAATGAAAGGTGGACGGCTTACTATTATACATGAGTGGGTAATAGAATGTTGGTGAACTGTTTATAAGTAAACATTTCCTGAATCCCCCAACAACATACCTCCTCCACAACCGCAGAAAAGAACGATCCGTTTTTATTAGAAGAAAGGTTATACTTTTTACTGGAAAAACGAAAGAATATAAATGTAGAAAAAGCGAGAGAAAGAGAGAAGGTATAATTGCGACACGGCAGATCATTCAAAACGAAGCCAACCCCCTGCATTAAAAAATCACTCCTTTAATGGATAAAGCACACAACATGGTATTTTTTAATAGCAACTTTCTTTCTTCTTGTCGAATGGAAAAAATATATATCAGATTTATTGCATAGTTTGTAGTTTGTGGTGATTTCCATATTTTTATTCGAGTGGTAGAATTGCTTTCCCAAAAGGGTACAGTTTTAGCTAGAGAGCACAAAAGCTAAGCTAACCACAGATTCATAAGTGCTGATACACACCAGTTGAAAAAATTGTCCAAAAAAAGAAGTTGAGAATGCAGAAAAAAGAATTTATTTGGCTTGCCGTAACACGCAACTTTCTAATCGTTGCTCTTATCGTTTTATACCACTGACAGTTTTAACAGGTCACTTTTTTCATAGTTTTCGAGCCCGTTTTTCTCCCAACACTCTGTGACTACAATAATAATAGTGAAAGAGACGAATTGGGCTTGTATGCAGTTCGTTTTACTAAGTGGCTTTTTTATATTTCTGATAGTAAGTTGCAGTTTGTCTAAAATATACATGCGCTAAAAGCCATACCACTTGAATGGAAAGTGAGATAATCAAACACACCACAACAACCAAAATCAAACATCCAAAAACGTGCCGGAGAACGGCTTATTGTACATTAAATACTTCAAGTCAACTTTCAAATCACACACAGTTTTGTAATCCGGGAATATGACTGGAAGATTTTGGAGCTATGCTTACAATATAAGAATGCTATTAGCTTTGCGTCGAATTAATAGAATGAGTGAAAGCAACTTGGTGAGGTCAGCAAACGCTGGAGTTGTAAAATAAACGACTTTAGTAAATATCCCACGAGTACAAATTTTTCCACTCGCTAAGATGTTTTTTCATTCAGTAATTTATAAGAATTACCAGACAGGTAATACCTGAAACATTCAAAAGTATCGCACTTTTTCTTGTGTGTTGTCTATGCATATACTAGCTCCAGCTTCCAGTTCCATATCCTGCTCATGAAATGTCTGTGAACCTTTGAATTTTGTCTTAACAATCAGATTGCATGAGAGAATTTCAATAGTTCAATAGAAACAAATTCTCAGGTTTAACGTTTCAAATATGCATAAAAGCGAAAACAAAGAAAGTGTAGTACACATCGTATGCATGCATATTATGGTGCATCGTGTACACATGTAAAACAAATCCGAATAATACGAATTTTTGTGTGGTTTAATGTTATAATTACCTCATTTCACTCATTATTAATTAAGAAATACTGACATATTTTGCATGAAAGATCAAAACCATTGATTAAAACAACTTATTTGATACACATGCCCATTGGGGTTGTTAAGGTTACGTCTTTAGTGTTCATTCTATAATTGATGATCTTACTTCCAACATTTAAAAATGTCAACTAATTACCTATGCTTTTGTGAGTCATCCGAAGACAATATCATAATAGGTATGCTACTTTCTGCTCTTATCTGTTAAAAAAGTGAGGATATCCAACAGACATCAATAATTTGTCCCGATTTTTTGTTAGTGCGACCCATTCGTTTGTAGCGTGAGTATAGCTGCGAAGAAAGAAGCAATTTTAGAATGACTGACTATTATAGAAGCAGGAGATATCATTTTCCCTCCGCCGTCCTACTAATACGATCAGATTACTGAAAGTAAATCTCCCTACCTAGAACACCAACCTTCTTCACACACAACGGCAACAAAACCCGTCCTTTAGCAAACTTAATAGAATATTATGTTATGTGTGTGTGCGTAGTGTTAAAAAGTACAGGTAACTTCATGTGAGTATGGAGGCCACGGGAAGCAATTATTACATTGAGCGGTGATAACAAAAGTAAGCATGCAAACATCCTTTTCACTTGCGTTTTGCGTTTATTACTACGAACACATACATACATACATACGCGCACACACACACTCCTTTGCAGATAGGTAGGTAATTATTTTCGCGAACATATAATTTCTGCTCATCGACTTATGTCTCTACTTTTGAAATGTCAGAATCGGAGCTCTGCGTTACTTAAATAGTTAAATAGCAGGACTTAATTGATGGTGTGTAGGTGTGGCTGATTTGATGGTTTATGCAGCTTTTTCGCTGGCCTTGTATATATTTCGCACAAGTAACAATGGTGAATTTTGGGAAACAATGACTCATGTATGCACATTTCTTCTTAGATGAAGTTTGTTGGATTCTTGAAATTCTTGGCGTACTAGTGACATACAGCAACTCAGCCAAAAGTCATATAGTAAACCTATTGGAATGCTTTTCAGAAGAAAATGCAGGCAAGTGGTTTTCATAGAATGTCAAGTGCAGGTGCACACACCACACCTGACCACAAGAATCTGTAGCGATGAGAATCTCAAAAGCCGACGATGAATCTTAGAGATTATTACTGGATTTTTCATGTAGCCATTTCATATGCATTGCGCACCCACACTCCTGATATTATTGTGCATAGCTTAAATGCTATTGCCTGCCAAGTAGTGAGTGTCAGTGTCACGATCAACAGCAAGCACGGCACAGCGTGAAGTCTTTTTGGTCATCTTCTTCTTCTTCCCCTCTCGATTTGAAAAGTTGATCCATGCAAGTGAATAGAGATGAACTTCCAAAAAGTTGTGTATGGCTGCTGCCCCCACCACATGCCAAGTCCATAAAGATGAAAGTATTCATTTGCATAAATGTATGATGTAAAAAGCCAAGAAAATCAAAATGCTCTCTTGTGAATTCCTCAACTAGACAGCAATAATAACCTACAATACTAAACAAACGTTCATTCCATCAAAGCAATCCTATCATCTAGAAAACAGAATTCTGCCAATCCCAAAGTGAAGAGTCTCCTCCAGCCATACCCTGCCAGAGCCATAAAATGTACTGCAGCAGCAAGCTCCTCGTTTAATACATGAAGGATTTTTTAAGCTGCAACAATCTACATAATTCGTATTCATTAATAATTTAAATGTACTGTGATGAGCAGAAGCAGAGTAAAGGATATCATCTCTCTAGGAAACGACCACAGGGAAAGTTTTGTAGTTGAAGACTTACTCCGTCACAAACGCCCCGAGTATTTTTTTTTCAAACTTACTGCTAAACATTACGTAATAACAGCAGAGCCATTTACTACAAGAGAGTAAATTGCTGCAGCAGCAAACGCTGAAAAATTGAAGAGTAAACCTTTTAACCCCATCCAAGACAACAGATTTTCTGTAAAACCTCATGAATTTTACATTTTACACACTGCATAAAATGAGTAATGCTTTATTTTCAATGCTCGAATAAATTTTATCACATGAAGAGTAAAGCAGACAATGAGTTCATTACCAAAAAGGACATACAAAATGTTTTGTAAGTGATCCACCTCATTTCGCTGTCCAGACTGAAGACTTTTTTTCTTCTTTTCAGTAATATTTTTGATCTTTCACATTTTGATTATGTATCAGCAGCATATATGCTCTTGTTGGGCAGATCAAAAAATTTGGATGGGGCTGTTTTTATGAAGATTTACATGTGTTTTGTGTACACCCTCAGAGAACATTTCTTCACCGTGAACATGTATATTATGCATGCATACGCCGCACATCCATTTCACATTAAAATATTGCTAAAAGCTTCGAAAGAACGAACAGAGAAGGAGAGACATGATCGTCATCTCACATCTAAACATTGTTATAATATATGAGATAGCATTTTTTCTTTGCGTTTGTGATTTTTCAGTATGAATGAAAGCATGTTTGACAGTACACGGTTAATTTACTTCAACGCTGATGCTCAGCCTTTTGGAAAAAAAGTTTTTCAACATCTCATCATTTTGTTTGCCTCTTGGCTCTCTTTGATGCACCCTCTTCGTTCTCAAAACAACGTGAGGCCTGAATGAGCTGATTTCAGTGTTTTCTGTTGGCTGGCATAAAATTTCATGGAGATCCAGATTTAAGTCAATGTAAATATGTGAATGGTAATTGTAGTAACTGTCTCCAAGAGAACCCTTTTAATGTATTTCCCGTTCTTAATCTCCGTACATTATGGAAAATACACACGTTTCAAAAACCATTCCAAGAAACATCAACATGTGCACCACACACTTCTGGGATTCTCTCATCAGCAACAACTGCCACATGCTTGAACATTGGTAAAAAGGGGAGATTGTTATGCAACTGTAATGTACATATCTAAATAAAATGTTATGCAAATGCACCCTTTATTACTGTGCCTTCAAGAAAGAAGGTGAAGTCATTGTGGAGAAGCGACCATATTTATTTGACAGAAAAAGCGAATAATAATACAAGCATGAAAAACATGGATTGTTCTGCTCGAAAGACGAAAAACTTCCCTGTTTGCTGGTTTCTTTTATTCATGTTTGGTAAAATTTTGTTGATGATTGCATGAGATGAGATACATATGGAGACAATCTCCTCTGCCATTGTTTTCCACATTTTCCCTGTGATTTCCACAACAATGTGTTGTTATTCTTACTTTTCTTACTCACCGCCTACCCGTATATATCTACACACTTTAACTTGACGGTGTGATATTCAATTTTTGTACATCATGCTCCTATAGCACTAAAAATGTTTTTAAATTCCATAATTTTTCGTGACTCGTCAAAATTATGCATGCGTATAACGGCAGAGAAAATACATGGTTTGAAGGTAGTAGGGAGCGGGAAGCGACTACTATTTCTTTTATGAATTCGGTAAAAATATGGCACCATATTCCGCATGATTTCAACGTTAAAATTATAGAGTTATGGCTGGAACGCAGAGATAAATATTTAATATATGAATGACAATTTTCAAACATATTTTACTTCATGCGTAGGACAATTTTATGCACAAATATTCAGGTGGACTCCTTCGATACTATCTATCTATTAACACTTTTCTATCAATTTATTCTACCAGAAATTTGCAAGATGGAACAGACAGAAAGTAATTTTTATTTTTCCTTAATTACATCATATTCAGTTTATTATTACCTGTTACAAATCAAGAGTTGAGCAACAATATTTTCTGCAAAGCGGAGCCATATTTCTCTATTGTTGAAAATAATGTAATAAAGACTTTTTGAAGAACTATTCGCTTACATGGAAAGAAAATGTGCTTTCATAACAAGTTTACTCCATAAGCATGCCAACGCAGTGGATGTGTAGGTAGGGGTTTATCTCTATTAAAATTTTTAACTAATGGTCCTTCTACTGCTAGAGCCAGAGAACGATGTCGTGGCTTTCTTGTGGAGAGGATTATTTGTACATTCTCGATTTTATTGTCGAGTCGGTAAAGGACAAAATACTGCCACGCAAGTTTTGTAGTCTTTGCTAAAGCTAGTTGTAGAGATGAAAGAAGAAATGCGTTGACAAACCACAAATCCTTTTATGCTTACTCTCATGATAATAAGCTGTATATTAAATAAATATGGTCGTAAGTAAGAGCAAATATGATGCTTTAGCCATGGTGACAAAATATTTAAAGCCGTAATTAATTATGCTTAACTAACCAGGCCACTCACTTTTCATTTTGGCAACCACAAAATTTCGCCATTTGTATATAAACCAGCCATAATGAAATGAAATAGTGAAATTCTCAAATAAAATTTTCATACGTACGTTAGATGTATGAGACGACACACGTCTCGTGTTCCCCGGCACGTCAACAGATCAATCCATACGCAATACTTGAATGCTTTTTGTTCCAATCCGACAATTATATAGGGCAATCCAGCAACACAAATTTTACTTCAAGAAACATGCAACTGGTCTCGTAAGTAAATTTACATCTCTCAACCCGACACACCTGCTCTTCTTCAAATGGTTAATATCAAACCCTTCTTTAGCTCATGTCACTTCCACAAATCCTTCACAGATACGTAAGCCAAACACGATCTTGTATAAAAAATTGAAAAGCATCTGGATTGTTACATCACTACTGCCACCGTCTTTGTCTTCGAATCCAGTAATGCTTTCTCTAATTTTGAATATTGCAAGTGTAACTATCTTTGCCGATTACCGACTCATGTTTCAAATTTTTGTTGGTTTCATATTAATTTCTTAACACTTGACACAAGCTATGAAAAATTCCTCGACTCTTTCTTTGATTAGCTGGAAGGGTTGAAACGACTTATCTTTCACAAATAACTATCAACTTGAGTCTTGCATTCTGCTAAAAAACGGAACAAAATATATCCATCACTGACTCAGAGGCAATTGACCGACGATTCTCATCTCAACTGTCTCCAGACCTTTTGCTTGACTTATATGTCAAGGGAAAGGGAGTGCTAAGGAAATCGACAGGCGTGCATACTATTTCTGCAGCAGGTTCTTCTTCTTAGCTGTCAGCGATATTGTGTAAACTAGGAGTAGGAG
>JAQIXX010004836.1:0-15284 GCA_034700605.1 Willowsia nigromaculata
GAGGCGGCCAGCCAACGCGCTGAGGGGATGTCAGATGAACAGATTATCCCCAGCTTATGGGGAATTTTGCAAGCGACTTGTTCCTCTTAACGGATCCTGCGCGGTACACGACCTTCGCAGAGTCTGTGGACGCCACCATTGTCTATTTGTGCAACTGGCTGATCGACAATGCTTAGGGGGGCGTCTTGTATAAACTGATTGTGAATCTGCTAAATTTTAAATTTTAAAACTGTGCAAAACACATTTCCTGAGAATTATATGGATTTTTGCAAAATGATGTGCCATTTTATGGGGGGACTTGAGACATGAACTTCTTTGTGAAATAAAACGATTTATTCATCAATTTTAGCAGGAAACATTAATTATTTAATTAATTACGCTTCTTTGCATCCAGCCAGATGAAATGTTTTGTCAGGCATACGGTTACATTACATTATATTACCTGTAATCTTCCTGCATGGTGAAGGGATCACATAATCGATAGGTGTAATATTGAAAGCTTTTGTAAAAATGTCACTTTTTACAGAGGGGGAAATTCTTGCGGAGGGGAAGAGAAGAATGGATAAAATGACACGAGAGAAATGAAACGAAAGTAATTTTTTGTTGAGTAGGTAAGATCTCTCATGAAATTCATGATGAGATGTTGGTTTACGCATTGCGTGTGAGAATATTTGTCCTCAATCAACTCAGGTAGGTATACAGAGAAAAGTTGAAAGAAAAATGAAGAATAATTTTTATATCAAGTAAGGTAGGTATACAATTTTGTGGGATTTTTTCCCCTTCTCCTGTGCTATATAGATTGAATTGGTCTCTTTCTATTTCTCATCTTGATCATCTTTATCACGAAATCTAACACGGGATTATAGAGAAAATTATGGGATGCAGCGGTCCATGGAATATTTTACGTTGCCTCTCTGTGCATTGCAATGAATTCTCATCTCATGAGCAGTTTTGCAGTCCATTTTTTAACGTGTAAAATTGCATGGCAGATGGGAAGTGTATAAAAAAAGTCAGGATTACTATATTTTTTTGCAAAGAAAAGTGGCAACAAAGCGTGGAAAAGGCGGATGAGCAGAAAAGGATGGACTATGAACTTCAGAACTTCTTGTTTGATATGAAGATTTCATCAAAAGTTAACTTTTTAAATGTTTGCGACTTGCAAAGGATGAAGGAGTTGCAGGGCAGATGGTGAAAAAGGAAACAGGAAGAAGATGATCATCTTCTCCTTCAGAAGAAGCCAAAAGAATGAAAACTTTTTTATTTCAGGTTTTCTTCTTGAAGATTAAAAAATATTTGGTCATGCAATGCTGGTCACTAGCCAAGTCACTTGTGAGGATTTCATTCCGATGATAAGCGGCTTATCCATGGCTCACCTTATCAATGACATATAATTGGAGGTTACCTACCTACTCTGATGTACAGGTAGGTAAGGTGTGGGAGTGGCTTGGTTATGTAAGGAAATGCTCTTGGAGTGGATTATCTTGCTTGACATTGGAGGGAGGAGGCGGAGGTGACAACAGGAAACACTTAAAGTGATAATCTTTAATGGGCTAATGTTGTTGCCACTAGGTTATCATCGGTTATCTTATCGTTTCTCAAGAGCTTATCATTTCATTAGATAATCATGTATCGATAATGGACTAATTAGTACCTACCTAATACTTAAGCTTCAGACATTCTCTTCCTTTTAGTCAGATTTTCCTACAAATTGCGACAAAATTAATGGCAATTGACACCACTTTCAGTTTTCACTGGAGTCTCAATCCGCCCCGTTCATCTCACCTGCCTGGAATTGGACTTTCAGAGAAAAAGTTCAAAGTCTCAAGACTCCATAAAAAAGTCACTTAACCCTGACCAGAATAAGCTGATATGTAAAATAAATGATGCGAAATATTTGCAGTGACGGCGATAAAAACGGCGACCTTTCCCCTTTTAAGGTGAAGGCTACATTTTAGCAATTTATTGCACACATTGTTTTTTAGTGGCTTGGCTTTCACCATATTCTACGATACTTCATATTCCCCGAAAAAAATACATTTTTAAAGCATTTGATGACGCAACAAGCGAAACTACCTAAAAGACATTTTCAGACAGTTCAGCATTTCGACTTTTCCCAACTTTTTCTTGGAAATGTTTTCCAACTCCTTTGGGAGGATAAATGCTCGAAAATATTTTCAAGGTTGCTTCCTCTTCCATTTTCTTCCTGGAGGAAATAACAAGCAGAAAAAGTATAGGTATCATAATATCAACCGCTTCATGAAATAAATAGGCAGGTAATTAGCCGTCCATCATGAAATGGAATACAATGCATCCATCCATCCTCCCCATTTCCATCAGCCATCCATCTGCATCCGCCCACTCTCCTATTCCAGAGGATCCACAATTTTGTATTCCAACCCGATGAGATGAAACCCTGGAACACAATTTTGCAAGTCTTGTTCAGTTTCATTCGAAACGTGGAAATCCCATTAGAAGGACAGAGATAGCAAAATGCCAACCGGAAATGCTTGAATTTCAGGTGGGATCTCTAAAAAAATTCCCAACTCTCAAGTTACCTTTTTTAGGGCGACCTCTTATTCCAAAATTTACAGTATTTTTCCTGTAAACCGAGGACAAAATGAAATGAAATCTGTCTGTAGGCTTGGATGGAATGACGTGCTTCCAAGTTTCTTGGAATTCAATAAAAACTCTCAATGCCCTACAAAACAAGTTATAAGTATTATTTCTCAATGGGAAATCCAGCTTAAAAAATTTACCCCAATAAATATTTCATTTTATCCCATTCTTACTTCAAATAGGACAATTTTCATCAAAAAAAGGCACACACGTGCATTATCGATTTCTACTCAAAATATACCAATTATTTTTTTATGCAGAAACATTCATGATGCATCTATTTTTGGACTAATTGCCTCATCTAAAGTCTACCTCCCTCCTCATTAAAGTCAAAAGCTGTTATCGGATAAAAAAAAACCTTTGTAAAAAATGCCATCCAAAAAGGAGATGAGATGCGGTTCTTGTGTAATCTGAGCTTCATCATGATGACAAGATTATGATTTTTTCCCTTTTAAAAAACTCACTTTTTTTGGGCTATATGGAAGCTAGAGAGCCGGTCATTCACCAGGTAAAAAAAAATAATCCCATTTTTTACAAGATTTCACGGTGCAATGCCATCTCCTTTTCTACCTGTCTGGGTTTCGCTTGTAGGAAATGTAGAAAAATTAAATTATCCAAGAAAGACGGAACAACGAACTGTTGTAGAAAATTTTGTGGAGTGGAGGAATCAACGGGAAAAATGTGGCTGATGATAAGATAAATTATTATGTCGATTATGGCGATATCTCTCTCATTCATATTGAATGGGTTGGTTTTTTACCTGGTAAAAAAATCCGTTTTTTCTCACAGCCCAGGTGAGCAAGCCATAAAAAATGCCTTGAGCTTTCAACGGAGTTTTTGTGGAAAAAAAACGGATTTTTTTTCTTTCATGAGGAGAACAACATGTTATGAAAAATGATGGAGTAAACTTGACTTGTGACGTGGTATAAAAAAAATTATAGGTATATCTTTGGCATGCATTTTTTATGACTTCTTGAAGGCTTTCGCTTCATCATGGCTTCTATTTTTTTTTCTTGTGTGTTTAGTCAGGTATGTAATAAAAGTAATCACTAAAAAACAACAACAAGAGAGCTACAATAGTTTTTTGGCTTGAGAGGAAGTTAATAGGCTTGAAAGATTTATCTTATTTTTTATATGGGAATAAATAGCGGTATGGATGCAACTCTTTCAACTAATCAAAAAAATAAGCTTCCCTTTTGCCAGGGAGGAAAAAGGAAGGAAAGGTTAGTGCCGGTTTCAAATTCCGTTACTTCCTCTATCCTCACATCTCTAAAAAAAATAACTCTTCATTTGTTACACAACTTGTTTTTCACTATTTCACAATCAAACGAAGCCAAGCCAAGGAAAAAAACAACAAGTTTGGCTTGGCATCATGATGATGATGAGAAAAAATATAAACTTGTTTCGAAAAGTTGCTCTCTAGCTTTGTTACGATCATATTACCTGGATCATATCAGGTTTCATATAGTTTTAAGCTAATTGTATGGGAACTATTGGAGTTTTGGATACTACGCTACTTTTACAGCCTATTTTAGAAATTGGATGTCGAAAATCTGGAGGAGGAGGATCTCCACAAATTAAAATTAATGCTAGCTCCAAATACAAATAGGTACCTATTTCCTAATTCCCATTCATGAGTTAATTTTTCGAATTAAATTAAAATTAACTACCTATCTCACTATTACGCATCTTAACTAACCTAACGACAAATTATAGAAGTGACATGATAATAAAATGGCTTAGTTCAGCTAGTTGGTAGAACAGTTAATTTTGGTAAATTCATCATTTACTCCCACCACACATTACAATGCTTTTCTTCTCACTTTTACAATCGTTTTTTTTTTGTTCTTAAGTTGAAAATAATTATTAATTATACAATAATCAATTATATAATAATCATATAATAATTAACAGTTTTTTTGGAGGAGGGATCATATTGATATAAGCTATTGAATAGGTATACGGGTAATTTAGAAATTAACACTGACAATTAAATTAACAATTACACATTTTTTTAAGTTGACACGGACGAGTACATAAGATTGATTGATGAGGATTTTGAGTGGAGAGTACAGGAGGAGAACATGAGGGGATTGGGGGGAAGTGGGAGGAGGAGATTTTTTTAACAACAGTACAAATTCTTTTCATGTTGAAAAACAATTGATTTCTTAAAAAATATTTACATTTGTTTTTGGGTGGATACATTCGTTAGAAATAAAAATCTGTTAAGTTTTCTTCGCTCTCTTCTTCAGGAATATTTTTAAGTCAGCAAAAAAAAAGACAAGAAAAATAATTAACTAATAATTAATTAGAGATGTGTGAATGTCTTCTTCTCTGAATGATGATTTTGATGTTGACATTTTTTTGAATTGTGATGATTTTCTCTCTTCGTTTTTAAGTTTATCTTGACAGGACGATAAGAAGAATCAACGCTTTCCTCCATTGTAATTCATCCTCATAGTGGGAGCCTTAAAGTTCGATGCGGCCTGGTACTGAAGTTGATAAGCTAGTGGATGTATTTTGAAACCATACAATCTGGAATAGACACAGAGAGAAAAAAAAATGATGGGAGGAGTTTTATTAGCGGTTCACTGGTTAATAGTTAGGAGGATTAAAAGGAGAGTTAATTATGCGCTTTCGAACAATTTTGCATTTACCTTGGAACGAATTGATTTGTTGGCCGTTTAGGTCTATACTCGGGATGAACCATAAAAAGCATATGAGGGAATCCAGTTCCAAAGTAGGCGCCATCAGTGTGATGATGACGGGAAGATTTTGGAGTGTATACATCTTGACACTTTGGACAGTAGAGCTTCACCATCGCCTCCCCCGGAACATCAGACAGACCTGAGGAGAAAGAGAGAAAAAAAAGAGAGGGGGATGAGGGATTAGTTTTAATTGGCAGAGAGTTGATCATTGATAAGTGGTTATCATGGAGGTGCTGCTTACCTATTGGTAACATCGCTTGACTTTCACAGTAGACCCTAGGGCAGTGTCCAAAGTCTCCGGATTGATACTTCTCGATCATCTGAGCAATGCCACGGTTCGTGAGAATGTAGCGCGCATGAATCAGTCCATAAAGAAGCTCAGCAGCTTGCTCGATGAGATCAGACTGATTGGGGTTATCTTCAATTTCGTCATCCGCCTCCAAGTCCAGAATCATATCCAGCGCCTGACGATAATGGGGAACCTGCTCGTTCAAACCGGTCAGGTTGAACTTGTCTTGGATATAGTCCTCATCCACCTGCAAAACCACCACAACAAAAAGAACCACCCCCACTCATTAATAATCAATTATCAACAATCTCCTCCTCCTCCTCCTCCATCCCCTCCAAAAAATGATAACCTTCTTACCTCACAAAAGAACTCATTCCCCCTAAGTCCGCAGAACCAACTTATCCATGAGACCTCCTCGGAGCTGCTCATCTTGCGTTTCAAATCTCTCCTCGGTGAACCCAGACTCGGAGCGTCCCCAAATTATTTTCCCAAAATAAACTTCAACTTATCCTCAATTAACTCTCAATTTATTTTTCTAATCGCCTCTCTTGATCCCCTCAACTAAAACAAAACTGAACACTACCTACAAATTAACTTTTTTTATCTCCTCCCACCTATCTACCTCCCCCAAAAATTATTGAATCGATCTACCTCCCCAAAACCACCTCAATCAAAAGATAACCACTCAACTTGCAACCCCCTCAACACTACTAACTGCCTTATCTCCTCCTCCTGCTTATCAACCGACCACTTATCTTCCCAAAGATATCCCCTCAAATCATCTGATCCACCTCCTCCGAAATGATCCCCTCCACCTCAAAAAAAATGTCTCCTCAACAGCTGACCTTTAAAAAATCACTAACTACTCGTCTTCCTTCACTTCCTCCTCGTGAACCAGTGCTTATCATAAAAATTTTAACTGGAAATTTTTCAACTAAATTGATAACCCCAGGGGGGAGTCTAATTGGTGGTTAGAAGGCGAAAAAAGAGAGAGAAGAAAAGAGAGGATATGAAAACACACAGACAGCTTATCTTTCTCTAAATTTTTTAATGTTTTGTCGTCGTCCGCACTAGTCCTCCTGCTTGTTTTTCTGAAGAAGAGAGAGGAACCCGAGAGCCGAAGATGAGCAGAGCTCCGCTTTTTCTAACGTGAGGATGATGATGATAAGCAAGCGCCTATCTATCCTGTGCATTCTTTTCAGGGGGCTGTTCCCAAACGAAGATCCCACTAGTTTCAGGTGGGTTGTGTGGAAAGAAGGGAGAAAATTGGGTGAACACGAAATGTGGATGATACCTGTGTGATTCCTTTGAAGAAAGTGGAACAAGGCGAAAGGGAAAATAAAATTGGTAACGGGTGTAAAGAAGTAGCGAAAGTAGATTTTTTTGCAGAAAATGATGTAATTTTGGTTTTAAATTGATTCCCATTTAAGGTAAATTTTGAAATTGCGCAATTACGATATTTATAGCCTTAAAAATCCCATTTAGATGAAATCCACGTATGATGCGATGTGCTGAATGTTTATTTACAGTATTACGGCTTTAGTGGGCTTTTAACGGTAACAGTCATGTGCTTAACGTTCAGTTATAAAAATCTGTTCAGAAAATAAATAGTACTTAATTAGAAATTACATAATTATTTATTTCCCAAGCAAGTCAAAATTTAGAATTGAAAAATGCTATAGCGGAAAACCCGTTATAAATTTCGAAAATGCATTTAGCCACATATAATAAGCAATTTGAAAGCTTTAAAATGAGTACTTACACGCCTTACACAAATCCAGCAAGATTTTGCGGCTATAACGGTTTCTAACGGTTTTTATTTCCTATTAGGGCGCACATCCAAATTAATCTAAGCCAAGCTATCCAATGACCTATTACAAAAATCAGAATTCAAAAATTCGCATCCATTTCAAAATTATAGCCGAAGAAAAAATACGGACGGACAGACAGACAACCGCAACATTCTAAATACTCGCTGCTCAAGTCACTCCATAAAGCTGAGCTGGGATGATGCAAAAGCCGTATGAGTTGCAAATGCATTGGTTGGATTGGTTGAGTTGGCTGTGTGCTCTGCTCTGTGTATAAAGTAGGTATACTCTTCCGCGATGTGACGCAAACATGAAGAAAGAGCTGTTCACAACTGAGCACTGCTCAGCTTGCAGAAATTCCCGCTTTTAAGTACACAGACCATCTTTTCTGTTGGATATGAACACCCCAGAAATGTACGTTCACACTACCTACTTGTTTGAGAAGCCAGGCCAGAAGAAGCCGCATCGTAGAAGCAGAGCACATACATAAATGATGAGAGAGGAGTGTGCTGGCTTTGGGGGAACTTGAGATTATTTTGAAGAATTGGCGCGAACAGGAAACCGAAAGGTGGACATAAACAAACAGTTGGGGAGATCATATGATTTCGGTGGAGAGTGGAGGAAAGTTGATTAAAATGAGCAGTTAACTAATTGGAGGGGTGATTAAAGTGGATTTAAAGTGATTTGGAGGATAATTAAAGATTAATTGTGGGATTTAATTAGAAAAATAGTGAGTTTAAATGGTGGGAGGTGTGAATTTAATATTTTTTTTGGGTGATGGCTGGTATGCCAATGAGCCGAACAGTGAGCAGTTAACTAATTGGAGGGGTGATTAAAGCTGTTTTAAAGTGATTTGGAGGATAATTAAAGATTAAGTGTGTGATTTACAATTAGTAAGAAAAATGGTGAGTTTAAATGGTGGGAGTAGTGAACTAATTAATTCTTTTGGAGGGTAATGGCTGGAATGTCAATGTCAATGAGCCGAGCGGGGAGCAGTTAAATAGGCAATTAAGATTTAATTGTGGTTAATTTTTGTGGTTTTTTTAGTCGGTCACTCTGAAGACGGATGTGGGGGATATCAAGATAGAGCTGCATTGTGAGCTGTGTCCGAAAACTTGTGAAAACTTCCTCGCCCTCTGTGCCAGTGGATATTATGATAACTCCATATTTCATAGGAATATGAAGGGATTTATGGTTCAGACAGGTGAGTAGATAGATAAGCTCTTAACTGATGATTAAAGTGGAAGATTATCTCTTCTTAATTTTGGCTGATTGTCTTTTTCATTGGTTTTCCAGGGGATCCAACAGGGACGGGGAAGGGAGGCACCTCCATCTGGGGTAAGAAGTTCCCTGACGAGTTCAAGGATGAGCTGAAGGTACTTGTGATAAGTGATAATTTTATTTTTGAGTTTAATTGGAGGTGCAATTAGTGGTGGTATTTTGGAGGAGGAATTTAATTGATAATTAATGATCATTCATTTTGTTGTGTCCTGAAAACAGCACAGCACGAGGGGAGTGGTCAGTATGGCGAATTCTGGAGTCAACACGAACGGAAGTCAGTTTTTCATCACTTATGGACCCCAGCCTCACCTGGATTTGAAGTACACAATTTTTGGAAGGTGAGATTTTGAATGAATCTATGAACCATACTTGTAGGAATGAACTATGATGATTTTTTGGTTTTTTGAAGTCAATTTAATAATTACCTATATTTTATTTTTATTTATCTTTGATACAGGGTAATTGACGGATTTGAAGCGTTGGACGAGCTGGAGAAGCTGCCGGTGGACAAGAAATCCAGACCACTCAACGAGACTAGAATCAACTCTGTTGTAATTCATGCCAATCCGATCGCCAATGCTGCTGCATGATTATTTTTAGGCATACAATTTAGACTAGTTTGTAGATATCAGGTTTTTATGTAATTGTTTGATTTGAGGATTAATTAATATTTATTATTGTCATTTTTATTATGATTGTATTTTATGTATCTCAAATAAATCCAGCACATCTTTCACTAGAATGCATATTACAAAATATCGCTAATGAAAGAAAAAAATCAATTAAATATAAAATAGGATCAGGGACTTCTTTAATTTAGGATTCTTTTTCGAAGATATTCATAATATCATAATTACATGACTTCGTAATGGGGTTCATTAGTTAATTCTACCTTCACAAGGTATTTAGGTTGAACTTGAGACTCTTTATATACTACATACTCATTATACTGTAGGGTGACTCCACTTTCTGCCCTGAGTATTGTCTCTCCAAGTGGCCAAACGCTTCCATCAAGTATCTTACTTCCCCGGGGATCTGGAATGTGACTTCCGACACCTTTGATGCTATCATTCAGAATTATTCTGTCAAACTCGCCACTACTTATCATGGATGATGGAGGTCTAGTTTGTCCAACACGAGCTGATTTAGACTCGAACATGTTTCCCACGAGGACATCACACAGAAGGAGGTATGCCTTTGCACCCGCGCCCATCACGCCTGTGTATCCAGCGCTTTTTGAGATACGGTCAGCGAAGTATATTCCTTCAAATTGAACAAAGGTTTAGCGATTATGAAAGTTTTTTTGAGGAGTAAGATTTAGAAAGTTAGTCCTCATTATTTACCTGGACCAAACATTTGACCAACTTCCAATGGCAGAGTTAACCCGTTTTCAAGGATTGACTTGATTACCTCTTTCTTTGTGCCATGCCAGAGCATGATTCTCAGCTTGTCTTTGGTTTTTGGATCGTGATTAAAATCAACCTGAGTATCTTCCAAGGACTTGGCTTTTGCAACAATGCGAAGGATAGAGCAGACTTTAAGACCATACCCGTGTTCCTGACCGGCGGCAACATAATCGTAAATGTAACGGAATGCTGGATCATCCGGTTCCAGTGCCCAAGCGAGGACGTCTCCAGATTTGAAGAACGTGTTTGTCAGTCGGAAATCTCGACGGAATATTTGCTGCGCGATGACACAGTCAATGATAGCATTCTTCTTCCTCTTCAAGGGGCGAAATTCCACGGCCAACCGGGTTCGTTTTCCTCCAGTGATGGGGGATGTGGAGGAAGGTTCGGGGGCGTTCTGAGATTCTGATTGATTTTCTGTGTTAGCAGTTGGGAAGCAGATTTTACAGTTCATCTGAAAGTGAGCAAAGCACGGCCCACTCATCTTAGGACTTTGACTCGGGCAGTGGATAAGCGATAATGTTTAGATAGATAAGCGATAATGTTTAGACAGATAAGCGATGCGAAAAACGAGTAATTGGCAAATGTAAAGAAAAAGTGGAAACAATAATTCATTATTGTCAGGCAGTCATCCTCAATTATAATTTTATTGACTGGTAAGATACGTATCATAGTGATCTTCAGGCGCCGCCAATCAATACAGAATATTATGAGAATGAAAGGCGATTTATGACCTTAGAATGATGATAAGCGATTTACCTATGTCTTTTGACTATGCACGCATATAAAACTTGAGTTAATTATTAATTAAAATGCAACCTGCACGATATGACATGTTGATGAGGTCTTGTAATAAAATAAAATGGTAGAAAACTGCTTAATAATTGCAATTTTTACCTGTGTAATGTGCAATCAGCAATTAACCTGCATATTTGTTCGTCATAAATATATGTGCATATTTGTGAAGAAAAGGTAGCGTTTTAAATTAAAATGGTAATGTGATTTTAACTGGGTAATTAATAATGAGCCTGTACATAACCCTTCCCACCTCACCTATGTACCTATACATTTTACAATGCAGTTAGGTAACCTCCAATTATATGTCATTGATGAGGTGAGTCATTGATAAGGTGAGTCATTGATAAGGTGAATCATGGATAAGCTGCTTATCATCGAAATGAAATGATAAAATAGGTGACTTCACTGGTGACCAGCAGTGCATCTTTTTAAATCTGGATGAAGAAAACCGGAAATGAAAAATCTTCATTCTTCTGGCTTCTTCTCTGAAGGAGGAGAAGATGATCATCTTCTTCCTGTTTCCTTTTTCACCATCTGCCCTGCTACTCTTTCAAACATTAAAAAACTTCATATCAAACAAGAAATGCGAAGTTCATAGCCCATCTTTTCTTGCTCATCTACGCTTTATTGCCATTTCATGATGGACGGCTATTATTTTGAAGCGCTTGATATGCTACCTATATATTTTTTCTGCTTGTTATTTCCTCCAGGAAGAAAATGGAAGAGGAAGCAATCTTGAAAATATTTTGGAACATTTATCTTTCCAAAGAGCTCCCCAGAGGAGTTGGAAAACAGTTCCAAGAAAAGTTGTGAAAGTCGAAATGTTGAAATCAGTGTCTTTTTTTAGGTATTTTCGCTTGTTGCGTCATCAATTGCTTTAAAAAAAGCGTTATTTTCTTGGGAAATGAAGTATCATAAAAAAAGGTGAAAGCCAAGACAAGCTACTACAAAAAATTTATGCAATAAATTGCTAAAATGTAGCCTTCATCTTAAAAGGGGAAAGGTCGCGGTTTTTATCGCCGTCACTGCAACTTTTTTATTGCAATTTATTTTCGTTTCAATTATTTTACATATCAGCTTCTTTGTGGTCACGGTTAAGTGGTGACTTTTTTATGGAGTCTTCAGACTTTTGAACCTTTTCTCCAGAAACTCAAATTCCAGGAAGGTGAGATGGATGGGGCGGATTGAGACTCCAGTGAAAACTGAAAGTGATCTGCAATTATGCTCGTGCTTTTGTCACAGTTTATTGTAAAACTTGTCTGAAAGGAAGAGAATAATAAAATAGGTAGTCATTAGTCCATTATCGATATGATTATCGAATGAAATGATAAGCTCATGGGGAAAGATAAGATAACTGATGGTGATAACCTAGTGGCAACATTATCCCACTAAACATTTTCACTTCAAGTGTTTCCTGTTGTCACCTCCGCCCACTCCCTCCAATGTCAAGCAAGATAATCCACTCCAAGGACATTTCCTTCGATAACCACTCCCACCTCACCTACCTGTACATTTTATAAAGAAGTTGGGCAACCTCCAATTGATAAGGTGAGCCATGGATAAGCCAAGCCGCTTATCATCGAAATAAAATGCTCATATAAGTGATTTGACTGGCGACCAGCATTGTATGACCAAAATTTTTGACGAAGAAAGCATGAAATGAAAATCTTCATTCTTTTTGGTTCTTCTGAAGGAGGAGATGATCATCTTCCTGTTTCCTTTTTCACCATCTGCCCTGCTACTCCTTCAAACTTAAAAAACTTGATGAAATCTTCAAATCAAACAAGAATTGTGTGGTTCATAGTCCATCCTTTTCTGCTCATCCGCCTTTTCCCCGCTTTGTTGCCACTTTTCTTTGCAAAAAAGTAATTCTAACTTTTTTATACACTTCCCATGCAATTTTATATGTTAAAAAAATGAACTGCAAAAATTCTCATGAGAATTCATTAAAATGCACAAGCAACCTAAAATATTCCATGGACCGCTGCATCCCATAATTTTCTCTATAATCCCATGTTAGATTCCGTGATAAAGATGATCAAGATGAGAAATAGAAAGAGACTAATTCAATCTATATAGCACAGGAGAATGGGAAAAATCCCACAAAATGTGTACCTATTTCACTTGATATAAAAAATTTTCTTCTTATTTTCACCTTTTCTCTGTAAATATACCTACCTGAGTTGATTGAGGACAAAAATTCTCACACGCAATGCGTAAACCAACATCTCATCATGAATTTCATGAGAGATCATACATACCTACCTACTCAACAAAAAATTACTTTCGTTTCATTTCTCTCATGTCATTTTATCCACTTTTCTTCCCCTCCGCAAAACCCCCCCCTGAAAAAAGCGACATTTTTACAAAAGCTTTGAATATTACATCTATCGATTATCCCTGTAATCTCTCCCCCATGCAGAAAAATTACAGGTTATAATAAGTCATGTCACATGTGGCTAAAATAATTCCAGCATACATAACCACAATTCCAGCAACCAACTTTAGCAACCAACTTTTTTGTAATTCCAGCAACCAACAACCATAATTCCAGCAACCAATTACATCAACCAACTTTTTCGTCATTCCAGCAACCAACATCCAATAATTCCGGCAACCAACATCTAATAATTCCAGCAACCAATATTCAACAATTCCAGCAACCAACATCCATAATTCCGGCAACAAGTTTCAGCAACCAAGTCAGAGATTTTCATCCACCCAGAGTAGTCAGTGAAACGCAAACGAATATATTATGAAAGCTATTAACGTTAAATAGCGTTAAATATGACATTAACGTTAATACATGTTCTCAAAAATCCCCTTTAAAATTATTACATTCCAAAGAGACATGGAAAATCTTCAAAGGCAAAATCTTAATATCATGAATGATTCCCTTCGAGGGGAGTTCATAGAAACATAGTAAACACGAACCCCTGTCCTTTAAGATTACACCCTGGACCTCCTGGGGAGGGGGCAAAAATCAAAATGCTTTGAAACTCCGGATATGGACAGAGCTCGACGAGTAGAGCATTTCCCATTTTGCCGCTGAACTGGGACAACTAGAGACAGGTTGTGGTAGATTATTACAGGTTACGTTAGGTCATTAAAGCTTAGGTTAGGTTTTTACATGTTACGTTAGATCATTAATACTTAAGTTAAGTTTTTACAAGTTAGGTTATTACAGGTTAGGTTATTACAGGTTAGGTTATTACAGGTTAGGTTTGGTCATTGGAGTAGTGGAGCGAGTTTTCTCCACAATGATATTTTTAAAAGAATGCCAGAAAACGCGGCATTTGATACTAGTTTATAAACAATCCACGTCAAGTTGGAAAGTTAATCATAATTTGAACTCTTGCTTTGGAAAATTTTCCGTTTCTATAGAATGTAATATTTTTAAACGGGGTTTTTAGACAAATATTTGCATACAATATGCTTGTAAAACTTAAATACTTCGTTTGTCACAAAATCTTAAGACCGAAGTATGAAAAAAGTCTTCGTTTTATTTTTGCGGCTGTACATGCGTAGTTGAAAGATTTTTGTACATATTTATCCAATTTAGCATATTTCCTGAAATTGTCTATTTAAAGTAGTACTCCTATGTATGTGTGAATTTTGGCATAAAAATTTTGCACAATTTTGATGCATATTTTCCTTATCTCATATATCTGATAGTTATATGTGACATCACTTTTAAATTACTTAACTATAACGTTTACTTTCTGTTCTGTGGCTTTGAGAAAGGGTAGGACATTGTCAGGGATTGTTGCGTTTCACCTTTTTACATTTCGAAGCTTATCTTAAAGTAATAGTTAATTTTATATACTGCCACATCCAATAAGGGGAGTTGAGTTCAATAATAGGTTGCTGGAATTATGGATGTTGGTTGCCGAAATTATTGGGTGTTGGTTGATGGAATTGGTTGCTGGAATTACAAAAAAGCTGGTTGCTAGAGTTGGTTGCTGGAATTATGGAATTTGGGTGCTGGAAAGATGGTTAAAGGTTGCTGGAATTTTTCTGCCTAACTCATGTGATGCACAGAAGAGTAATTAGAAAATAGTTAGTGTTTGCTGCTAAAATAGTTTAGTAAATCGTTTTATTCCAGAAAATAAGTTTATGTCTCAAGTCTCCCCATCAAATGGTACATCATTTGTAAAAGTCCATATAATGTGTTTGGCACAATTACACAATCAGTTCGTACGAGACGCCCCCTAAACATTGTCATTCAGCCAGTTACATAAATAGATGATGGTGGCGTCCACAGACACTGCGAAGGTCCTGTATCCCGCCCGGATCCGTTGAGAGGAATAAGTCGCTTGCAAAATTCATCGCTGGATAATCTGTTCATCTAACATCCCCCCACTCGTCGGCTGGCCGC
>JAQIXX010004837.1:0-15276 GCA_034700605.1 Willowsia nigromaculata
TTTGTGTATTTGTAAGAATTTCAGAGAAATGTTGAACACTCCTCCTGGTTGCAACCTACGTCATACTATATAAACTAGGTTTGTAAGGTAGCTAAATGTTAGATGAAACCATTTAATCTGTTTGTTTTTTTCCTGTCTATAGTATCGAAGTGGCCACGGTCATCAAAATATAAATGGTAGTTCCTGGATTTATTAGATTTGTAATGTTATTCATTATAGAAAGATGAATTGTTTATTTTTACTTTAATCTACTTACCACTTGAACATGTATTTTATTCAAGATTTTAATCTATTTAAATTTACTAATGGTTGAAAATGGCTTGCATAAAATATTTTCCATCCGAGTTATTTAGTAAATATTTCTTTGTAAACGCACGCTTCCACGTCAGACTACATCATCAAAAGTTGGATGACCATGGTGGTCAGTAATCAATACTTTTCCACATATGCATGTATATAGCTTACATTAATATAATTAAGGTAATCGTGGTGTTTGCTATCATCTTTATTTACATGCTGATACTCATTTTTATGCCATGTTTCGTTACAACATTGCTTTCGGCAGTGTTTGCTTGCTTGCTAGTACAGTTAATGTTCGTCAAATAAATAAATACTATTTATTTTAAAGATGTCGCTAAATTTGATGAAGCATTTAGTAACTAAAGCATAACGCGGCCAAGTATTGAATAAGGAACCAGTAAGCCAAATACAAAAAAAATACAAGTTTTGGGTTGGAGGTTACAAAAAAATGTCATATAACCAATCTGCAACCCCTTTTCCTTTATTTTCTTTCCATCAAAAGAGATTCGAGTTGGATTACATGGATGTACTCGATCGACTTGTTGATGACAGGTATGGCAAACTTTCCTGGAAAAAGGTGGTAAATGAAAAGCTCATATTTGGGATCCACAAGCATGGAATGCAAAGAGACAAGCCTAGAGTTCAAGGGAAAGTCCCAAAACCTCACCCTTAAAACTTTATGACGCCTAAATGAAACCTTTCTAATGAATTGTCGATTGTATACTATCCGTCGTAAATTGAAAATCTAGACAACATCTGCAATTTGCCCATACAATATAAGTTAACAAGTTAACGTGCACTATACGTCAGACTATGTCTGGAGTTTGGATTGCCTTTCATTAGAACACACATTTCCATCACCACGCGAATTTTAAAATGCTTTACAGAAATACAACCTTCACTTCTTCAAAAACGTCTTCATTGCAATATTTCATCTTCATAAGATATATTCTATGCAACTGCAAACCAAGACCCTTATTTTCTCTTTTGTGTCAAATTACATGGAAGACATTATATTTCCTTATTTTTTACAATGTAATCCCGCTAGTGAAACATTTGTATAAATCGTTGCATCTTTGAAAGCAAATAAGAAAGGTTGTAAAGCTGTTGTGGAAAAAGGAATACTTTTGTTGAAATTTTGTAAAATTGAAGCCATAAATTGAATGCGTTGCTTGCAATGCCGTCATTCCATAACATCTTTTATGTCAAAACGCAATTATCACTTGACACAATCATGATCATCGAAAAAGTTGCGACTGGAACGTTTCTAGATAATGCCTGAATGCTCACAATTTGAAATTACGTCCATTTTGAAGATCTCAATTAACTTATGAGAAAGATGCATTGCTCTACCTTTTCATATGTAATGTTGTATGTAACGTAATTTATAGCGAAGTTTTTACATCGTGGTAGGGTATCTAATTTTTGAGATTATGAAAGATTTATGTACTTCCCGTCATAAATTGAAAGTCTGGAGATTTTTGATAATCTATGCATTCAATTAAAACTACCTATAAAGCTATGCTGAGCCGCAAACCAGAGTGTTTGCCTGGATTGCCTTTCATCACATCTTGTAATATTTAAGCTTCTTTCACATTATAGAACCACTACCGGCTCAACTTCTCAAAAGATAAAATCAAACTCTTTGGTTTAAGGGACAAGGGAATTTTAAAACAAACCAACGACTACTAAACTTCTAAGAAAAGTTGCTTCTTGAGTGATTCAAATCCGCTGATTACTTTAAAATTGTGCTGGACAAAACAAGAGGTAGTAAACATTTATGATGCATGACTTTTGAGTATTTTGCCGAAACAAAGCAATGCAAGATGAAAAAAAATAAATTTACTACTTTACGAGAAATACACTTTGGGCTTAACCCCTAATAAAATGTCTTCTCCCATGGAGCCTAATAGTAAAACTCCCCAAGCGGTCTTACAACTACAATCGAGTTTTTGGTCACAAACACATACAATGGACGCTGCCCCTTTAGCCCTGATATTAAATGATTCTCCGTTTTTTTAAAGTTTGGCTACCACATGGGGACATTTTATGTAACACTTAAAAACGAAACTTTTTATCATAATCATGACAAAGGAAATTCTTGTCGAGGAGGTATTTTTATTCTGAGAAATTCAAAAAGAGTATTTCTCTTATTTATTGAATAATCCCTGATGAACAAAACAAGTAAAGAATATCAGACCTCATCCATGCTCTAACGATAAATCCAGTATATCTTGAAATTTTAATACATACATATATCATCACAAGTCATCATGTCCGCTTTTTAAAATATCCAGTCAATTTTTACAAACAAAAATTTAAAAAAATATCATAAAGAAGGAGGCACAATTAAAAGTATATCTAAAGGAGATATGGATGTGTAAAATCAACAACCTGGAAACATTCACAGGACTACATTAAGTTTCTGATCCAAGTCCTATTGTTTGTGTAGATGTACTAATGAGTTTACACAATTATTTACTCTTGAAAACCTTTATGACTGTAGACACACATGTTTTCAATTAGACATTGCAATTTGGCATGTGAGCTACCAGAATGTTTTTCATACATACAAATGATTTTACAACGTATTAATATTCGGAATTAGAAGTTTTAAACCTTTCAAGTACAATGATTTATTGTAACCGATATGGACAATTTTAGAAGAAATAATAAAAACGAAAATAAAAGAAGTAAATAGAAATGAGCACACGAATGAATCTCTTTTACAACTAATAATTTATAAATCCATGGTATTCCCGAGCATCTGAAAATTATTTTAACGAATGCAACATCTGCAGAGACCATTGAGTAGACAGCACTGTGGGAATCCATCATCACAGCAGAAACCGTTGCTGCACTACGATTTCAACAAAATGATTATTTCTCAGCTCTAATTTAGTGTTAAGAGAAACGTAGATTGTTATATTAAAGTGTGGGTAAACTTACGGGGGAACTACATCTCCAGCAAACGACTTTTCTGCCACTCTTGCTGCTTTTGGTCACGATGGCTTTGTAATCATAGGGTGTGACATGGTCACCAGCGGAATCGTCTTCCCAAGCAGCAGTTGTCGGAACGAAGGCAACATCAGTGTACATTTGAACATCACTTTCAGGCTCCACAAAGATTTGGGGTTCGGCGCAGGTCACGGCGATGCCCACCATGGCAACAACAAATAGAGTGAAGAAGGTTCTATTGAAGATGGAATATTTATGAATGAACTATTATAAATATTTTTTTCTAAGAACGTGATAAAATCGACGATTTAAATATATTCAGTTAAAATGTACCTTGACATGTTGATATATTGAGATTGAAATCGAACGGATTCAGCTTTAGGGAATTTCAAAGGCGATTAAGAGATTGATGTAAATGTAAGAAGCTCTGAGGACTTGATGACTCTCTATGGTTGCAATTACTGCTTTTATATGAATTTTGATTCATAAAAAATCGTATATGAATTGACGTCTCATAAAGTATTAATTAATAATGATATGCGACAGGTAAACAGTTGGATCCCAAATATTGGTATTCTATGAGCATTCAATTTATCCAATTGTAGCTTTGTGTATTTGTAAGAATTTCAGAGAAAAGCTGAACACTCCTCCTAGTTGGAACTTACGTCATAATATGTAAACTAGGTTTGTAAGTTAGCTAAATGTTGGAACAAAAAAATTAATATGTTTGTCTATTTTCTGTCTGTAGTATTGAAGTGGCCATGGTCATCAAAAAATAAATGGTATATCCTGGCTTTATTAGATTTGTAATATTATTCGTTATAGTAAGCCATACTGTTTACATTTTACTGTAATCTATCTACCAATTGAGCATAAATATTTTCAGCAAACTTACATAATTCGTTTTCAATTTGCTAAAGGTCGAAAATGGTTTGCATAAATATTTTGCATCCGAATTCATTAGTAAACATTTTTTTGTAAACGCACGCTTCCACATCAATTCATAGATTACCTTATCAAAAGTTGGATTAACATTTTGGTCAGCAATGAAAACCTTTTCACATATATAGTTTACATTAACGTAATTAAGTTAGTCATGCTGTTTGTTATCAGTTTTTTTTACATGACATTACTACTACTCATTTATCATGTCATGTTTCATTACAACGTTGCTTTTGGCTTTCTTTATACAATTTGTGTTCATTAAATAAACAAATACGCTTGCTTTAAAAGTGTCGCTTAGGAAATTTAAAGGAAATTTTGATCACTGTAACCTTAAAAATTTTATTGTATCTAAAATATTTTCGTGAATTATGATGATTAGATGAAATTGATAATAAATTTTAGGTGTTGTTGCAGTCAGAGTTCAAATACTTTTGGAAATGCTTATACACTTTCCGTCATTAAGTGAAATTATTGGTATCTATTCAATTTTAGTTACCACGCTAAAGTGAACTACGCATTAGACTATACCCATGGATTCCATAAACACGCATTTCCACTGCTACCTGCAATTGAAAACGTTTTACAGAAATACGACCTTGGTCTCTTCAAAAAGGTCTCCCTCTCATTTTTTCATCTTCAAAACAGCTCATTCTAAAGAATATATGGCATAATTCTACATAATCAATGAATATATGACATGAGAGAACATTTTTTCCCTCAACACATGTCCTTTTCACGTATTTTCCCTTTAAAAGATATCATTCTGATCAGCAGAATTCAATGCAGGGAATTCACAACATTTGCAGAGTTCCCCAAATTTTTTGGGATAGGTAAAGGTACACATACTTCCCATCAAAATTTGAAAGTCTGAAAATCGTCCATTTAATTTCAATTTCAAATTCACTCTCTATTCTCCAGATTGAAAAATAAACAAAAGAAGACTAACGACTTTGACTTGAAGAAACGAGAAAGCACAGATGAAAAATATATCATAACGAGATTCATGAAATTTCTAAGGATAATATTTAAATACGATATAGTGTAATATGAGTAATGCTTTTCTAGTATTTAGATCTGCTTTTATGAGTCATATAGATTGACCAGAAACATTTGATTAGATCAAAAGTCCACTTATTTTAGCTTAGTGTATTTCAATGTGACTATGTCTCACTAAGCTTATTGTTTGTGTAATAACGGATATCAAATTAGGCGAATTAATCAAATTTCCAAAAATTTACGATACTTAAAATATTTTATTACAATTTGCTTGTTTTTGTTTGGATTCTTTCTAAAATAACGATCATACAGATACGGAATCAACATGCACGTCTATTATATTCATTTTTGTTGGCGTTTTGGTGGTAGGTTTGACCTTTAGTTTCCGTCTCTACGTTTTTGGGATGCCTCGTTTGGATTCAGAGATTATTGACAATGGAGAAGCAACCAGTAAATAAAATCTTTCAACAACACTTTATCTACCATGTGCTTATCAAATATGTCTTTCGCAGATTACCTACATTAGTTTTTTATGCTTCGTTAGACATTCCTACCTGCGCCTCTCATTTTTAATAGTTTGATTTAAAGTTGGGATTAGATCATATCAAAACTAAATGTCAAAGTCGAAAAGCGTGTAGCAAAATCAAGTTTTCAACAAGTGTATGAGTGTTATATCTTTTTATTGCATGATTTACATTTATTACAGTTTTACCTCAGAGGACTAAGAATAGCTAAAATCTAAACCGTAAACATATGTACATATGTTCAAGGAAACAAATAAATCGTCATTTATTCTTTAATAGTTGGTAGTACTATGCTTTGCACCTTAGCAATAAAAAATGCGAAATTTATGACCCATACTTATCACGCTGTATTGTCGCCAAAATCTTTGCGCTGTGCATTTACTATCTTCGCAGAACCAGTCGCTGTATCCACTGCGTTCCCTATTAGCAAGCCTTCTAGTTCAATATTCGTCAAGTATCTACCCAATTCTTAGCATCTTTAAACTCACGATGCCAAAAACTAATCATAAACCTTATCAAATATCTTTAAGAGAATGGCGTAAAATTTAAATACATATGCTTATTTGACATTTACTTCCTGAGAATCAATGTACATTATATTTTTGTTTACTTAACTTTATTATTACTAATTAGTCTCCTATGCAAAAAAATATCCATTCAGTCTCTACAATTTTTGGAAACTGTTAGTTTTTTTGTCAATAGTTTGTGTCAAAGCTCTCATCACAATCTTCCAAAGTCGCAAGTGAATCCTTCATTAAAGATATTATGCACTTGGTTATCCCAAATATGACACCAATTAGTATTCAAGGGTTATACCGGGTTGCAATCCTTACAGTTTTGAGTTCCCTTACGATTCGTGTTGCTGCAGATGAAAAAGATAGGTAAAAATACAAAATATGATGAACTTAATACTTAAAAATAAAGTTTAAATTTTTATTTCTAGCTTCTTTTCGCATTCGAGATTTATCTATGCCTCATACCAAAAGGGGATAATATGTGTCCCTGCTCAGGAGCCCTTGAAGCCCTCAACTCTTGGTGAACTCCAAGATATAATCGAAATGGCCCTTAAAAATAATTATAAAGTGAAGGCACTTGGAAACCGACATTCATCAACGGACATAATTTGTACTGATGGCATTCCAGTCAACATGCTAGGAATTGACCACTTCAAGTACGACATTGTCACTGGTTTTGTTACAGTAGGGGCTGGGGCAACTATGGGAAACTTCCTTGAGCGTCTTCATAAAGTGGGTCGCACAATACATGGGATTCCTTCATATTCGGATATAACCATAGGCGGCGCAGTTGGAACTGGTGCTCATGGAACTAGTTTCCATCATCCTGCAACTTTATCTGATCAAATGACCAGTGCTGTGGTTGTCGATGGATTGGGGAATGTGAGAAATATCAGTGATTATGATACTCTTAGAGCATTCCGAACCCATCTTGGTCTCCTAGGTATTCTGTATGAAATCACAGTGCCGACCATTCCTCAATACAAATTGCACGTTCGGAATTATCCTCAGCCAGATACTATCCTCTGGAAAAGCAATACAATAATGAAGCTGTTATCATCCAATGAAAGATTCCAATTCTTTTGGTTTCCCACTGCAAAAACAGTAGTCATATCTGTTGGCAATCGTGTTCCATTATCGGAAAATGGAGATTGCCAAACACACTTTATATCAGAAGCATCCCGAACTTCAACAGCGCCATTATCCGAAGCATTGGAGGCAATGCAAGAAGGAATGGATCATTTGGGCTTCTTCACAATTCAAAGCGTAACGAAACTCTCCTTATATCAGAAAGTACCGGGAAGGTCTCCTGTTTTTACTGAAGACGGAAAAACTCTCTGTGAACCTGCAATAGGGTATAGCCATAGAATGTCAGGAAATAGATGCAATGAGTGTGCCTGGCATCATGGGAATGCTTCAATGTATGAATTCGGTTTATCAGTGATTGTTCCGTTGACTGAGTTACAAGGAGTGATAAACACGATAAGAAATATTATGGACGAATATCCAGCAGAGTTTCCATTAACTGGAATATTTTTTCGGTTCCTCCCTTCTTCAGACGGACTACTTGCTATTAACAGTGGCCAAGCTTCTGTTGCCATTGAGTGGGTTTTAATTCCAAGAAAAGACCGTTTCAACAAGCCAATGCTTGGGCTAGCCACAAGTCAAGCTATAACACAAGCTTTGGTAAGGATTTTCCAAAGACACTTTTCAGAATTTATTCATGCATATGTCCTATCCATACGTCCATTTTTGTCTTAATAGATAACCAAACATTATGGTAGACCACACTGGGGTAAAAATGGGGCAATATACACCCAAAAGCCGATACTTCTTAAAAGATACCCGTATTTACCTACTTTTGTCAACTATATGAAAGAATTTGATCCTTATGGGTTATTTCTAAATGACTTTGGAAGAAGACTTCGATATGGGGATAGGAAAAACGCGATGAATTCCTATGTAAAACATTGTGCTCTTGTTGATAGTTGCATATGTCAAAACGACAAGGACTGTGGTGATGGCAGCCTGGGATCATATTTGTGCGAAAGTATCCAAACTTTTCCAGTTTGTAAGGGAAATGCAGGCGAATATGACGCGTTTAAAGCTCGAATTGTAAGAAAATTTGTTACAAAGCTGAAACAAAGATAAGCCTGTTGTACTTTTTAAATATTTAGAGGAGAATTTTGTTCTTCTGTATTACATATTATGCTATTGCTTGTGTAAATGTACTATTGACATTAGTCTAAAGCCGTTTTAAACCTTGAGCTAGTGGCAATGCAACTTGTTAAATTTTTCAAATGCAGCAATTTATTGTAACCGAAATGAAAACTTTTTTAAGACATGACGTTGACAACAATGAGTTTAAATGAAAATTAGAGAAGGAAAAATAAATAGAAATAAGCAAAATGGATGAATCTATCAAAGAATCAATAATTTATAAACACATCGTATTCCCGAGCCTCTAAAAATCATATTAACGCCTGCAACACTTGCAGAGACCATTAAGGAGACAGCACTGTGGGAACCCATCATCACAGCAAAAACCGTTGCTGCACTGCATTTTCAACAAAGTTATAAATAATTAATTTCCCAATTATACATTCCTGTAACGAGATAAACCGTTATGTGCAAAAGGATACTTACGGGCGAGCTACATCTCCAGCAAACGACTTTTCTGCCAACATTTTCTGCCATATTTTTGGTCATCACAGCTTTATAACTGTATGGTGTCACATAAGTATCTTCCCTAGCAGCAGTTTCGGGCACGAAGGCAACGTCAGTATACATTTGAACATCATTTTCAGTTTCGGCAAAGATTTCGGGTTCACCGCAGGTCATGGCTATGTCAACCATGGCAACAACGAGAACAGTGAAAAATAAAGTTCTATAGAACATGGAAAATTATAAGAGGTATAAATAGTCTACGTTTTTAGAATAATAAAGTTTATGAAAATATTATTCTTGCCGGAAACCATACCTTGACACTATGAAATGTTTGGAGTAAAAACCGGACGGATAAATTTTTGTGAGAATAAGTTATTAATGTGAGTCTAACAAGCTCTGGATAATTATGTCTCTTTTTAGTAGTAACTACTGCTTTTATACCGATTAGAATTCATACAAAACAAATTAAAACATGAATTGACGCGTTATTAGCCTTTGGTAAACAGATGGACTTTAAGCATCAGTATTATATAGTCTTTTATAGTCCATTCCATGACAATGTAATCTATTCGTTTGCTGTTTTGTGAGTTTGTAGGAATTTCAGAGAAATGTCACAGACGCCTTTTAATTTTACATCAAAATATATAAATTGGGTTTGTGAGTTATTTAAATAGTTTTAAGGCATTAAAACGATTCGTGACAACATTTATGTAAAAACAAATAAGTGTGTTTATGTTCATTTCCCCGTCAATAGTGGCTGAGTAGTCAGCCAGGAAATAATTAAACTGTAATGTTGTCCATAGTGACAAGCTTCATTGATTTTTACTTAATTCTATTTTCCAGTTACCAGCATGTATTTTTAGTCAGTTTTTATCCCCATGAAATAAATTAAGCTATAAACTGGTTTCCATGAAACATTTTGCATACAAATTTTTACGTAAAAAATTTGTTTGCAAATACACGCTTCCACATCGTATCATTACGCCACCGCAAGTTGGATGATTACGGTGGTCAGCAATCAACACTTTTCCACATAGCTTAGTAATTACATTTCTGTAATTAGGATACTCATGGTATTTGTTATCAGGTTTATCAATCTGCTATTTATTGATGATGTGTCATGTTACGTTACAATGTTGCTTTTGGATTTGTTTATACAATTTTTGTTCAATAAATAAATACAATTCATTGGAAGGCGTCACTAAAACGTATAGATTAAGTAATTAGTAATGCAATCGAGGGAATTTCCAAGTAATGACTACGGAACAAGAAAGCCAATAACGAAGAAAATTTTTGGGTCACATAAACTAATTTCATATTCCACTCTGGTCTGTTATTTTGATGAATGTAAAAAAAATATTTTATAAAAAATAACACAAAATGGTAATATTTATTATGCATAATTTGGTTTTCAGGCATTAAGAATTTCCACAATTTAAACATGGAGAAACTAATGTAGTGCAGTATCATGTATTAAGTTTTCTGTTACATTTTGTAACACAAAATAAATAAAAAATTCATTTTACGTTCGGTTTTTGAAGTGTATACTATATATTCTTTTATATATTCAAGTAGCTGCGTGTCATATTTATATGGATTCTAGTAATATATGTACAGTATGTTCAGAAAAGTTTATAGGCACTTATATATCTTGGACTCCAGGAGGAACTCGTGATGTGATGGAGTGTGTCATTTAAAAATCGATGTATGTGTCTCATTCACTTCTTTTTAATATTCATTATGAGGAATACTGACTGATTCCACGTTGTCTTTTCCAATTAATTTGTGGAGAAGATATTCACGGAATGTCAGATTATAAAATATGGATTTGTCTGTAGCTCTCTAGCCTCAGCTTTTCGAATCATCTTATGGATAGTTTTATGGTCATTTATGTTTCGTACAAAAGGCATACCCAATTCTGGGGAAATTTCCTCGTCGTTATCTATAGGGGAAAGTTTAGCCCGGCGATCTCCGTTTCACTTTTATCCTACCGATCTTTTTAACTAAAATTGTACCTTTCATCTTGAGCTTCTTTATAATAATTACATGTAAAGATTTCAAAGAATGCAACGATAGCAATGAAGGTGTAAATATGAAATTAAAATCAAAAAGGACAAAAATTATACGTTGGTAATAATAATGATCAGTCACGAATCAATGAAGTCTTACTTTTTGCCCACAAATAACATAATTTGATTTATTTTCGTGCAACAAAACTTTTATGGGTCAACAGATATTGGTAATTTGGATTTTGACATGATCAAAAAATTTGATTTTCCAAAACATACTTTAGATTTTGGGCCTTCGCAAATCTGATTTTCCAAATTATATTTTAGATTTTGGGCCTTAGCAAATCTGATTTTTCTGAATTCTGTGTCCGCATTCTGAAGACTTGATGGTTCCGGAGCACAAATCGTTTCTTTTCATTTTGTTGCTTTCGTGTATTTTAATTTGAGTGTAGGTCTGCCTTGGACCTTGGAGTCAATGCAAAAACTTGTTAGCATAATTATGAATTGAAACTTAGATTGAATCATTAATAATAAACTAAACCACTTACTGTTAGACAAAACGCCAAAACTATAATAATCGTTACAGAAATTAACGCTAGCTTCATTCTAAAGAATTGACTTGGCTTGTATATCAATCACGAGGGTAGTTAGTAATTCTTTGCAGAATTTCTGTATGTAACAAGAAACATCACTGCAAAGATTTGTAGACCGATCATTTGCTTTTGTGATTCCAATTCAATTGGCACAAAGTGCTAATGGGGGAATTATTTGATGTTCATCGCATCCGCTAGAAAACAAAGCACAAGGTTATAAAATTCTTTTATTGCTAACTATATTTTACTATACCAAATTGATTCTTTCGTTGTTGATAAAAAGAACAATGTTATCTCCTAACTAAATCTAAATTAATGTCACACGACATTAGCTTATACTGTAATTACTCTTTTGTATGTACACTAGACGCCCATATCTTACCACGTAAACGTAAGACAGGGATGGACTGTAGTTACAGTTATGAGATCATCCTATTAGTGCGTAACACAAAAAACTATTTATACCCCCACCCCCTGTTTCGCATGAAAAAAGATAGGATGTGACTATTACCCAGGATTTCAAAAAATATTTTACTTTCCCTTCCCACCTCGTCTGTTACTTAAATGAATGATCTCCTCTTTGAAACCATTAGAATTTTGGGAGTCATTGTATTATACTAAAAGTTATTTTAAGTGAAGTGCCTACTTAATTCATTAGAAGCATTTTGCATAAAGTAATGAAATGAAAGAATGAAATATTTGTGGGGATTTATGAAATTGTTGAAAACAAATATTTTGCGCTGCAAGACAATCTGCAGTCGTTTTTGGATTTTTATGGCTTTATTAGTTTTTTTGTGGCTTACAGCTTTTTCAGTATTTTTCTCGCTACTATATTCTATAAAAGGGAGTATACTTATTCTAATATCATATATCATAAATCTTTTACATTTGACATTAAGTTTCTCTTATTCCAATCTAAGAAGTAATTCACTAAGCTGGTAGTTTCGCAGGTAAAGCTACATTTTTATGATTTCGAGGCTGAGGATCTTCCAGCGTTGACACCGTTTTGCAGGCAGTCTTATTGGCTTATCGCTGACTCATCATGTTACACAATTTGTGCATTTTTTGTTCATGATTATATACGCTTCCCTATAGTTTTCCATTTCTACAATGTTAGCAACATCATATCTCAGCACGATGGTTCTTTACTGACCTTTTCACGTGCGTATAATATAAATATAACCATAACTTATTATTTAGGAGCTTATATACATGATTTTTATATTATATAAACTGTGAGACAAAACATCAATTCTTTCTACATTCCAATAAAACCACTACCACGACGAAAACATTTTTATTTCAAAATAATGTCTATATACTACATTATTAAGACTTGCTAAATCTATAAAGAACACTTAAACAAAAATTATTGTGTCGCTGGATGTTAATTTTTCTAATATTGTAATAACAATTGTTACATATTTCTCTCATGCAAATATTGACACATAGTCCACATATGTATACATAAATATTGAAGTGATTTGTCTTTGACCTCAATCTACATAGCTAAATAATAGACGAGTTTTTTAAAGCAATTACTTGATTATTTGACTTATCAATATCATATTTACCTAAGGTGATGTTATATTTGTATGGTAAGTATATGTGTGGAATATTCATGCTTACAATTTAACGACATTGATAAATATAAATTACTTGCGCTAAAATGGAAATAAAACATCAGATTACGATACAAAGCATGGCATTTTTCAATTTGTAATAAGCAGATTAAATTTTTCTTAAATCCTAGGTCACTAAAATGCTATTGCCTTAATTTTTCAAGCATTTTCTATAACCATTCATTTAAAATGTTAGTGGCTTAATAAAACTTTAGTTTTTGCAATCTTTGTTTTGTTTATTGGTACGATGAACATGGCTACATTTTATTGGCATTCGTTGCAAGATCGGAATGAGACAATTGTATCCAATAACTACATCTGTGGGTACTAATACACACATATAAATACTACACTATATCAAGTGACACTTTCTGGGTTTTTTTTACAGATATGTATATCTTATTTGTTACTCATTTAAAATGTTGGTAGCTTAACAAAGGGTTTTAGTTTTTTGCGATCTTACTTTGTCTATTGAGACAAACTGCAAATCAGTTGAAAAAAGTACATCTTATTCCATCTGCACTATATAAAGATTATGCCATATCTTCACTTTGGACCTTCCAAATATTTATAATCACATAGTGCACATGGCACTTACAATGAAAACAAGGCATCCAAACTTAATTTGCATTTGTCGCCAAATCTTACTTAGGCAAATTAAATTAGTAATCACGTTTATGAATATCACATATACATATATTTCTTTTCTCTTAATGGTTGCTTAAGTTATTAATAATTACATGACTCTATGAACATTAATTGGTCATCCTATGTAATAGTGACATGTGTCCCAAATTGGGAACCAGATATGTGTATCCAATAACCACATTTGTGAGTAGTATTTTAATATATAAATATCGTAGAGGTGGGGGAATGGAGTAATTTTTATGCATTTGTGCAAAGTAAAATTCATTACTGCTTTTTCTCTCTATAAAAATTCATCTCAGAATAAATTTGAGTCTTGAAGGCATTATAAACACGTTGTTTATTGGTGCAGACTGTATGTTAATCGATAATATCGTAAGACTTGTCGCAGCTCTAGATAACATTACGGTTACTGTTACTACAAATTAAAAATAATCAGTATTTGGTTTCTAGAACATCTTTTTTTGTGTCTTCCTAAATGGTTTTTGCTTAAAATTGGATAGTGCTCCTGGAAAAACAATTTTGCATGCCAAGCTTTAGTTTCCGTTTTGTCAAAAAATCGGAATTAGACAAATTTGCAATCTTTGCATCACTGTTGTGTAAGATATAATATAAGCAGTCTTTAATAAATGAAATAAAATTTAATTACTAATTTTTGATTAGCGCTGTATTATACGTGTCTACAATGGAAACTGTAGAGTTGCAAGTTGCATGCATTCTCACTCTCTCCTTTTTCTCATTTGAATTTAAGTGTCAACTGCATGGAAATGCCTATAGCGTATGGAGCTTGATATATATCGAGTGCATTATCTAATTACGAATTCTGTGTAGATGTTAGAAAGGCTCAAATTGTTCATACTTTTTTTTACCATATTCCACATTTTTGAAGAAATATTAAGAATCTGGTACGGTCGATGTCTTCTTTCCACATTGACTCTGGAATGTTTTCAAACAATAATGAAGGTAATGAGAAATGCAAGGATGGATACTGATGCCAGCGCCATCTGAAAGAGTAAACAAAGAGGACTACATCAGTATTGTGCATCATTACATTTAAAACCCTAAGGCCCATACACACAATGCAGTTTTTGAGCGTTAACCGAGAAGTTGCCATAGTAGTTTGCATTTAAAGGATAACCCCGCATGGTCCTAAGCAACCATGGTCGCAGTAAATAAACAATATGTTTTAATTCTCCAAAATTACTGTAAAGCATTTCTTCAACATTAATTTACTAGTCATTAAAATATCACACGTACTCCCAAGCCCAAAATGTTACTTCTACAGATTTCTTCCAGAAATGTTATGTCTTAAACGAAAAACTCTCGACTAATGGACCTTCCCTTATTTACTTGTGTCGCCGTTTGTCCTATTCTAAACTAACCTTATATAAAAAGGGTTCCGTGATTGCCAAGTCCCCAGCTCCGAACGTCAGTTTAGCCCTATCAAGCTCCCGCAGCATGAACGATCTAGAAACGGGATCAGATCCAACCACAAAGGATTG
>JAQIXX010004838.1:0-15273 GCA_034700605.1 Willowsia nigromaculata
ATTGCTAAGAATGTTTGTCCAGGTTGTTACTGGACATTCTATCCTGAAGGGTCATCTTTTCAAGCTTGGGCTAGCGGTGAGCAATCTCTGCCCCAAGTGTGGGATGACAGACGAATCCAGTCTTCACTTTGTTGGAGTCTGTGATGGATACCTGGAGATCAGGTGTGATGTGCTGGGGGGTCAAACCCTTACTGCAGCACAAATTCGCCAAGCTACGCCAGCCAGTCTTTTGGAATATATCAAATGTACTGGCCGGCTAGATCGGCAACAATAAATACCAGTGTAATACCTGGTTGGGAGAGACTGCAAAAACCCTTAAATGTGGTTACTCGGCTGTGGCACTGACTATTTATGTCAGCTGTTCCTTCCCAAAATACATACATACATACAACCACTAGATTTTCATGTTTCAAATACCTCAATGTTGTTGTATTCCTAAGTGCCTGATAATAAGACTTAGCAAACAAATGGTTTACGCATCGGGTAAAGGCAGTACACAATCCACTTTTAGATCATTAATTTTTTTCTGAAAGTCTATTGTTGCCCAACAAAACAAAAACCTTTTTATTTTATCTAACTCTGTCGCAGAGACGATATGTGTTTAGCATGCTTGGGCGCTTCACAATGATTTACATTATTAGCATTCAACAATATTTTTGCAGAAATAGGAAACACTGACGAGGGAACTACAGTAAGTGTTATCCGAGTTAAGCCTTCACACTGTGCGCATATAATACTCCTATAATAAGGTATAAAACCATGCGTTCCCTTTTTCTGAATGGCCCCATTATTGGTTTTTACAGGCCCAAAATATCACCAAAATAGCCATACCAACATAGTTTTATGGAAGTTTTTGCAACGTTTTAGACGTGGTATGACAAATTTATGGATAAGAAACCTCAAGAATTAATTTTCATTAAAAAATTGGCTCATATCTCTAAATTTTTAAATTTTTGTAGTGGTCAAAGTTTTAATAATTTACCAAAATAATTCCCATGTTAAATTCTACTTAAAAATTTCGATTCAGTCAGACCAAAATATCGTCGACCTTCCAACTTAAAGTACAAGGCCCGTTCAGGAAAAAAAAGTACGGAACGCAGGTACCCTCATGAGTAGCTACAGTCCTTATATAGTCTTGAGGCGAAACTGAGTTAACATGTTCTGGAGTTTTCCTGATTGCCCCAAAGAAGTTCATTGTGGTATAGAACTTTCTGGGAAGCACCTTTCTTACAATTTTTCGTTAGGAAAACGGAAAGTATTGATAGTTTGACAAGTGCGAAGGGCTTACGAAAGCTAAATCAGTGGTGAACATCATTATTTTTGTCTCGTTTGTACCTTTACTTTTGTAAATAAAATGAATGTACGAATAGCCTGTCCTTAATGATGTGCATCAAAGCGTACATCACCACAATTATGATGACATTGGAAAAATGCAGGCAAATTTGCTGATTTACGCTGGATCTAACCCTTGATGAAATTTGCTTTGCAATTAGTCGCTTTGGCCGTGCACATTTTTTGTAAAAAGTTCCCTATTCAAATGTCTATGTAAATGCATACACATATATAGGTATATGTATTCGAATTTGATAACCTTCTCGGTAAACTCCAATGTAGTAAGCATTCAGGCATTGACGTGTTTCTGACACATTACTTCTGTTAGTATGCTAGAGATGGTGTACTTTTATTTAAGTTTATCCTGATTCGTTACACACTGAGTAGCACAATTTTTTTATAAACTATTGATTCATACATTAACATTTACCACTTATTTATCATTTTTGTGAGCTGTGGTTATATACTCACAATCTGTTGTTCAGAACGCATATACATACAACCACTGGAAGCTGCTGGAAGTGATAAAAGTAACAGAGTTTGCAACATGCTAAGACTCATTCAAACGGATATGATGAAATTATGCTTTCTGTATCAAACCGAAGTCTCCTTTTGTTTGGCGTAGTTAATTTTATGCATACTGGAAATGTACAATTTTCGGCATCCTTGAACCCCATTAAGATTTTACGTTTTTGTACATAGGATTCACATTGCCTAAAGCTAGTCAGTATGAAAGACCTTAAATATTAATGATGCATTTTATGCGGCAGTAAAAAGATGGACATGAATTTATGTTGAAGGTTGGGAAAACCTGTTTTATAGAAACCTTTTTATGTTATGCTGTATTACCTTCATAGAAAATTGAATTTAAAATCTTTTTTGCGTTTCAATATCTATTCTCATTACCAGAGTAAGAGGAAATATGGAAGAAAATTGTGAAAATATGGACGAAAATTCGGCAAAATAGGGCATAAAATACGATGAATTTTTGCTAGTTTTTACGCTATTTGCATGAAAAATTGGCAAAATTGGACTTAAAGTACTACAAATTTTGCCAACTTTTATTCAATATGCACATTCATAAGGATTTCATTTCACTCATACGATGGCATACTACAATTCACATAAATTGTATGTTTACGTACATCAATTTGTGCAGATACAGAAATACCCATAAATTTTTAAATAAAAATAAAATAAAATAATAAAATAAAATGTCCTCAAATGGGAGCATACATGCTAAAATAGGACAAAATATTCAAAAAGTCTTTAAAATATGCATGTCTTACGACATTGGACAAATAAGTCCAAAATAGGACAAAATATTACAAATATACAAGCATAAAACAACTTGTTCCTACATGATTCGGTCGCATGTCAAAACATTTTGTGATTGGCGAAGTAATAAAGAATAGGACAAATCCTGTTTTCTCTTACTCTGCTCATTACCTTGTTTCCTTACGTTATGTCTACCAAGCCTATCTTTTGTAAAATATTTGTACATATGCGTGTAGAACTTCTCCAACTAAGGTTTTCTTGAAAATATGCAGGTAGTTACACATTTTAAAAGAAACATGGATCACCGCTCTATATAGCTGTTACCAATGGTATTTTTAGGCTGTGTAGCATTGACTTCGTCTATTGAATCTTAAGGCACGGTAGGAACTAGTATCGGTGATAAACATAATGCGAATTGGAAATTTTCAGTACAATCTGAAGGAAGAAATCCACATGAATAAAGATATCCTATTCATGTAAGGATTTCACTCTGACGTTGCTGCCAAACAGGATTAGGTTTTAACCATTATTAGCTAATTTTTTTCTGCAATCAACTTACTTAGCCAATAAATAATCTGATAACATGCTTTGCCATGCCTCAAAATCTCAAAGCTCATGATAGTATACCCTTTTGCATTTCCCAGAAATACTTGTTCCACTGTAAACAGTTATTAGGATTTGACTTTCACCTAGCACACGATTTACGTTTCAATCCAAAAGATTCAAGTAGGAAGACACGCATATAATTTACACTTTATAAACACCGTAGCGCTGATTGTAAATCATGCAAAGTTTTGATTTGAGAAACAAACCTGTAGTTTGTTCCCGTAAAGGATAAAATCCGATCCTATTTGACTCGTTTTCCAATTTGTGACAGGATTTAGACTCTGTTCGCTTTCTTATGCATGAAGTGTTTTTTACAGAGACTTGAATATATTTTGTTTGAATACAAATAACAGATTTACACAAAATAAAAATAGAACAGGTACCAGGCAAGGTTTAAGGAATTTGCAAGGAAATAAAAGGAGAATTTGGAGTCACCATATTGGATTTGGTTTATTCTCATCAGATTGGTTTTCTTTGTGCACTTCAGTAGCTCCACTCTGTATCAGTAGTATGCTGTATCTAGCTTGTTCACAATCTGGAATAGAGTTTGGAAATGCGTAGTTTATCTTCAATATGGAGTAGTCCCAGTTTCTTGGAAATCACAACTGAAAGTAACGTATAATGAGGCTTTTATACTTACGCTTATTAAAACATGGACCATGCTCCTAATACATTTTTACTGTGATTTTGTTTACTTGCCAAAAGATGAGCAATTTTTAATATGATGTTTCAGGTGTTTTTGAAAGGGGTTACGGTTACTTTCGAACTTGAACGGTATATTCATTTGAGCAATTAGTGTCGATGAAGGAGTTATTATAATTTGTTTTATTGACAACCTCTCAGCTTGCATGACAGACATAATTAAACACTCAAAAATGATGAAGCTCTAAGCGAAAAAATTGAATACATAAATTTTCGCAATGGTTCACAACTTCGCAATATTACAAGATTTAATTTTTTTCGCAATCTAAAGCATTGCGTTTAGCACGAGAGATTCTCAAAACATCCAGTCTGCATGTTTAAAATGTGGAGTAAGTAAATTGATTCTTGTACGCAAGCAAGAGTATTGTGTTCTCTAAGCTCTGAAGCACTGAAGCTTCCTCTGTTCCGTATTGAGTGGGAGAAAGCAAAGTCTCACGGATGGAAAAGAAAAAGCAAACTATGTGGGCTAAGCCCCTTCAGTAGTCTCTTGACTGACCAATGGTAAACACGTTATCTAAGCTGCAGCACACTCATATCGCTTTTCTTACACCAGCAAGTTTTTTTGTTGCTTGTGCATAAAAATACTTCACGTTGCATCACAGCTATTACCTTATCAAGTTTCCAGTGAAATACAACATTCAATATTTCCTCTTATAAATTTTGGCTGAAATCATCTTTCGGTCGACTAAAATGATTCTAATAAAAAGGTCACAAGAATACCATGTAAAAAATTGATCATTTCTGTCCAAAATAAAAACTCAACCAATTTTTGTTGCCTAACATTTTGAAATAAAACAGTTGTCATCAATTGTGATAGTAGTTTATTCTACATAGATCGTTCATGCACGATAAATTTTGTGTGAGCGTGTGATTGTCTATTTATATAAACATAATATTTAAATGTAACTTCTTATAATTACCTGTAATGTAACCAGTTAGCGTAATGTTCTTTATACCAGTTTTTTGGCGCATTTTGAGATTAGGAACGTTTTACATTACATTTGGAATACACTATAGTAACTAGCAACTAGACGATTGTAAAGCTTTTGGGACGACTCTCTCTCAAAATAAGTGCTTGAAGAAACTGCTCGGGCAAGTAATTTCTACACCAACAAAGTATGCTTCAGAATTGTTTGTGCATGCTTTTAAAGTGTCTTGAGTGAAAGTAAAACCAAAGTTGAATTACTTGTGAAAGCGGCAGTCCACACCAATGGTTCGCATTTAAATAAAAATGCATAAAACATCAAAACAAGGAAGAATCATTGCATGAAGCTTCTTGTGCTTGAAACCAATGTTTTCCAAAAGGAGGAAATCATGAATGTCTGGTGAAAGGTTTTAGATAATATTAAATGTAAATTTACGCTTTTAAGATGAACTTTAACAACGAAACCGACACAGAAAACTCTACGGACTACGATCAGTCACCATTTTGGGGCAATGCGATTCCAAACTTGAGCTTTTGGCAGAAATCGCAACTAAGCTCAGTTAGCTCAATATCTGGAGTGCGATGTCTTCTTAAGATGTGGTTTACCGTACAAACCAAGCTGGTTGAAGGTATACCCCATTTCTACCACATAATTTTTTGTTTTTTTCACTATGATAAAAATTCGCTCATATTCAGGAACATATTGCAATGCGACATGGGACCATCATTACTGCTGGCCTCCCACTCCGTCTGGGACAACAATCATGAGAAACTGCTCAGAAGTGCTTCAAGAAAATCATCCACAATACGCGTCATACTTAAAAGGTATTACAAGTCAGTATACATATTTCCCTTGAGACACAAATGTGCATGTCTCATTCTCAGAGCCACATTAATTTATAAACTGGAACAAAGAAAGTAACGACTTGCTTTTCTTATGAAATCTAAATATTCACCGTGTATGAATTTTAAAGGAAGCGCATTCCGAGTTTGCCTAAGCAATGGTACATGGCTAAAAGGAAATTGGACCAACTACTCAGAGTGTGCAGACTCCTATGATGAATTTGTTGACAAAAGTGTACGTCATTTTTAGAGGAGAAAGCAAATAAGAGATTGTCACATCAAAGTTTCATGCAGTAATTTAATTAAGTCTAACACCATTTCTGTTCATCTGATTTCATCTTTCATTCCTCTCTAGATTCTGGAAGCAGAGGAGAACGAGTTGAAAGCGAAAGTACGCTATATTGTGTTTATTGGATCTATCGCATCTCATGTCTGTCTTTTCTCAGCTATTTCTATCTTCTGCTGCTTCAGGTATGATTACTTAATTTGTACAAGAATCTGTATGGAATGACGCAAATTGCATTACATTTTAGGCAATTTTGAGTCTAATTTTTGGCTACAATTGTAAATTTGCCAGAGAAAAATTGGCTTATTTAAGTAATATTTCAATGCCAAGTTTTACTACAGTTTTTACCTAAGGCGGGCTTATGGAAAACATTAGTTTCTGCTTGTTCTTATGCTTGTCATAAAGTATTTACCAACTTTTGAAATCTACTCTTGAAATTTTGCCATTAGTTAAAAAGTTAGATTTAAACACAACACATACTAAGTTGCCACATGATTTGTAGTTTTATTTTTTGAGACTTTAAGCTGTTTGTCTGTAGTTCATTGTCAGTTTTAGTTTTTGTCTCCGTGCTTTATAACCGCCCGTAATGGACAAGTCGAATGAAATGGTTTAAGAAATTAGGGAACGTTTGCAAACTTCTTGAATTTGGCTTTTCAGTCTGGCAGTTTTAGTCAAAGTCTGTTTTCGACAAATAAAAAATTTCGTAACGTTTTCATAACAAGGTAATTTTGTAGAAAAACTGAGCAGGTGGGGAAAGAAGAAGATATATTATGACAAATTTTCTTTCACAGGTCCATATGGTGTGACAGAATAATTCTCCATACACACTTGATGGCAGCCTTACTCCTCCGATATGTCCTTCTCTACATCATTACCGAGCCATTTATTTTCGACCGAGCTACAAATTACAGAGACACGGTAAATTGACAGTTTTAATACTCACGTTCTGTGTATAAATGAGACTTGCAGGTTTATATTAGAAATTTTGACCGCAGGATTGGCTATGTAAAGCTGTTTTGGTACTGTACCTCTACGCCACTTTGTCCTCAGTCAACTGGATGTTCATTCAAGGGGTCTACTTAAACAGCAAGCTGACTACAAATGTTTTCGATAAAGAGCCCCCTTTCAAATTATATTACACGTTTGGATGGCGTAAGTAATCTGTCGTTTAGAGTTCAAAAGACATTATACTTTTATTGTTTTGGAAGAAGATTCATATTAAAGATATCATTGCAGTTGTTCCAATTCCGTTTCTGGGTATATATTCTTTGCTCATGGAAGCAAATCATCCTGTCAAATGTTGGAAAGGGTACAGTGAAATGAAAGAAATTTGGATTGTGTTGGGTCCTATATTTATAGATCTAGTGGTAATTCATTTACAGTAATATATCCAAATAGCACGTCTTTATCAGTTCCGTAACTGTTGCTCTTTATTATCTTACAGATAAACGTATGCTTTCTCCTAAACATTTTAAGAATTTTACTCACAAAAGTGCAGAGAATCAATCCGTCATCGAGTGCTGTGGAATTCAAGTACCAAATATTTCAAAATATCTACCTATTTTCAATAAAACAATCTATAAAATACTAAATACTATTTGAAAACTTTATGACATGTGATATTTGTTAAGGCATTTCAAGCGAGCTGCCAAGGCCACCATTATACTTACACCGATATTTGGAATCAACAATTTACTCTTCATCTATAACCCGGGTGGCGCGTACCACAAGACCTTTGTTCTTCTCAACACATTTTTTGGCTCAACTCAAGTACAGAAAATATCTTCTGATATTTCCAATAAAGGAGGTTAAATATATTAAGAGAGAAATTCCATGGCTTTTTTCATGTCTTGATTTGGACAGGGTGTCTTTGTCGCACTTGTTTATTGCTACCTGAGTTCTGACGTATGGAGTGCTGTGCGACGTGTTTATCGTCGTTTTCGTGCTAGACGGAATGCTGCACGAAGTAGGTCTCACCATCGACGTGTTGACTCGTGTAGTACAAGTAGCGCCCTAAATTTTGGACACCAAGGATATCAATTCCAGAGAGGTGGAAATTTCTCCACGAGCAATAATATCAATAATTCATCAGGAACCAGTGTGCGTCGTTCCCCAACATTCTTGCGAACAGGAGGCAACCAAGGCTTCAATACAGTTGTTAGAACAGACCAGAGAAGAAGCAATCCTTATGATATCAAATTCCACACATTTTTGTTGCGACATGATAGTAATCCCAGACATATTGAAAGTCCATCCCAGTGTCCTTCATTTTCGGAGACTGAAGAAGGAACAGTATTAATTACGGAAGGGAAGAATGAAATTCCAATGCGTGATCTGTGTTTGCAAGATAACTAGAACAGATTTTTATTTTCTAATGTTAATGCATATAAGAAAAAAGCTTTATATTTTAAATTGTTTAATAAATGATGTGCTGTGCAAATATTTAAAAAACAGTGACACAATATAAGCACTTTATTTTATGGGTGAGTGGGTTCAGAATGATAAAAAGTAGACAGCTAAGTGCAGCAAGTGTTAGAAAAGTAGATGCCATTAGTAAGCAGCATGGTTCGTGAGGCAGCTTTATTGAAGCCATTGTTTTTAATAATGTTGGGATATCATTACGATGAAAATGTGGGAGACGTGCCAAAAACAGATAATTCTGATTTCTTAGTGGCTATAAAAAACTCACGATTAAGAAAGCACATAATTTGCTCCAACGCTGCTTCTTCAAGGCAACATAAAATATAATAGTTTAGGCCTGCTACTGGAATGGGGCTTCTACCACATTTTATTTTCTTGCTTTCTCCATATAAAAGAGCAGAGTAGCTGCCTCGCAACAAAATAGCGGCATTACATCACCTTAGTTTTGAGACTGAATCTGTTGCATCTTTTCGCATACTCAGCTAAACGGGAATTGCCAGCAGATCAAGGCAATTACTATGTGATAAATTGTTGCAAGAGTGGGGCATCAGCTTCTCTAATTAGTAGAAATTATTTCGTCTCCTTTTAGAGAGCTGTAATTTTATGAAGTTCAGCATAGGAAATAATAATACCAACTGACGTTGGTGTAAATGCTTCAGGGAGAAGTGGTGACGTTAGAATTAAATTAAAATTATGATTACTGGGTAGAATATAAAAAACGGATTTCTAATATCTTACATCATCATAAGCTGTAAGTGGGCTAAGTTGCGTAAAAATCTCAATACAGTTTGGGAAATTTGGGTTGTACATATTGTAGCATACCTTCCTAGTGAAACAAATTTTTATGGATGTGGGTGTTCTAAAAAAGTCAGGTGCCGCTAGCCCATACCAGATGCTTCTTTCCCTATCTCTTCTTTAATGAACAAACAAACAAAATAATTAGCTAGTGAAAGTAGAAAAGATTAACATTAAGTTTTATTAATAAACAAAGGAGAATTAGAATATACATGACATTAGATGAAATGAACACATTAAAATCTAATTTTACATAGTTCTGGCATTTTGTTGGCATCTGTAAAAAGCACACATTCCACGTTTATGTTGAGAATGAACACAGTATCAAAATGTATACTGGAATAGGGAATTAAGGATCAATGTTTATGGCAAGATGCAACACTTACAAGAGATGGTACACAGCCTGGCCACACAGATTTTTGGGGCCAGGACTTTTAGTTTGCTGCCAGCCTTTTTATTAAAACGAATGTGTTTTGTGCATTATTAACTCTCCTTTTTAAATAAATTTGTTTTCAATGGCAAGAAACAAAGGTAAATAAGTATGCATTTCCCCAGAAGCATTTGGAATTGAACATCTTTTAGTTAAAATGTTCAAAAGAAAGCCACATCATTTTTGCTGCACATTCTAGCCCTAGAACTTTCACCCTGTAATATTTGGTAATGCGTATTTGTAACATAGTTTTTGATGGAATTTGGAAACTTTAATAGAAATTTACATATGAATGATTTGAATGTCTTTTTTTGTGTGTGGCAACTACATTTTTCAGCGTTTTTTAATCCACAGTCTTATCTGAAGAATTTGTTGTCGTTTCTTTTGATTTAGGTTTGAAAAGACTTTGTAAAGTGGAATTCTTTTGGGACGTTTTGTGAAAGTTTTGCATCCGATAAAAATTACATTTCAGTTACTTGCAATTTCCAAAGCAAATCTTTTATTCATGCTCAGTGACCAAGTTTAAACAAAATTTGTTCAATCGCTTCCTGCTAATTAAAAGTTTAGTTGTTTCCTTGCACGTAACCAGACAGTTAGGCCAAGAAAATAAATTGTGCAAAGTCTTTCGCGATTCATAAATACATGCATGATTGTACAATTTGTGATTCATTCCCCCTTGCATAATACTATATTCGTGATAAAAACTCTTTCAGTAGTTGCGTATTTACAATAAACGCAAAATGTGAACATACCTACCGCAAGATCTCAAATAGACGCCCTCCTCCTCATACGTGCCCCCTCTAATAGACGCCCCGGCGTCTACCGACGAAAAAGTCGACGAAGTACTATAAACGCCTCCCTCTATTACGCGTCTCCCCTCCTAATACACGCCTCATAAGTTTGCATTCATTAAATTACCATATGTAAAACTGTGCATGTCTGTGCATTAAGGTGAATAAACGACACAATATTTGGTATATTTTGCCTTTGATGGGCTTTTTAACGCAAGAAGTGTATATTAAATGTACAGTAAACTTTTATTTTATTCTGTATGCATGCATTACGATGAAAATATCTTTAAAATTGGGTACAAAATGTCAACGGAGTAATTAAGTCGCCTCCCTCCATTACGCGCCTCACCCCTAATAAACGTCTAAAAAATCGACGATGTAAATAGACGCCCGGCGTTTATATGAGATTTTACGGTAGATATTATATTTGTTTCATTGTCATGGAGTTGATGTGTGTAAAAAGCAACATGACACTGACGACACAAATGATGGTCCTTGAAAATAATGATACTACCTATTGTGTACCTGTCACAATCAGCCTTCCTGTAGATAACAGGCAATCCACAGATTTCTGAGACCCCAACACCGACAACGTATTGTTAAGGTAATTTTCCATCGTGTTCTACTAGTTTCTCAAAGACTTTCGTTTTTAATTTTGACTGATCATTTAATTCTTTGTGTGCTTATTCCCACAAAATTAGCAAAAGGAACCTACGCTGATGTTCTGTTCTGAGGCTTTACGAAGGTAATAAAATACAAATGATATAATAATAAATCAACGTGATGTTGATAAAAAATCTACATGCAAAAATACCCGTGTTTGTTCATAAGCGACACTTCAAATTTTGATATGATGTAACTAACACAAATTGACTTAATTCTTGCTCTCAATTTGTTTCTGCAAAACTGCAAATTTGATACACGGACTCATCATTTGTGTTAATTCTCGTTTTCTTAATTATCACTTTTAGGGTAAGCCAAGGGAAACCATCAAACCTTGAGCCTACGTACTCAACTACAAATACTGACAAGAAGTCTGTTTAAGGAGCACGAATCATTTAAAACCGTAGAATTAAATTTTTGCTTTTCATTTATTTTGTGACGCAGGAAATTTTGTTGGTTGTCACTTTTTAAACAAATAAACTGTATTTCTAATGAATATTAACATTTTGACATCGATTTTCGATTTTGCGAGAATGGGATCTAGACATTTCCAAAATTGAATGGAGTGCATTAATGTGTAAAATAGTCAGAATGTAAGATTCATACAATTCGCAAAGTCATTCCAGCATAATAGTGCAGTCTTGCACAAGAACTGCATTTTCCCCCCAAACTGGATATAAAACATCTTGGAGCTTTGCTTAAAGCGTATTTTTCTACCATTAGAACTTACATAACATTAGTTACACTTGACTAGAATTTGAGAAGAGACAAAATGGTAGATGCAATGAAGACACATAATTTTTTTGTGAATCCTGGTCCTTCACACTCAAATGGGGCATTTAAGACCTATTGTCTCTTCTTAAATTAGGCTTCTACTTTATGCTTTGGCGTATGAATTCGCAATTTTTTGGTCATCGGACCATCTCCTATTCATCATAGATGCAAACGGCTATTGTATAGTCAATTTTTTCTTTTGTCTTGTGTACTTAAATTTGCTGATTTTCTGCAACTAATTCTATTATATGACAACCGGGGTGATCGATTATTTTATTAATGATGTGTCAAATTTTAATATACATTGTACAAACATTTACTTAAAGCCAACTTGACACACGTGTTACATATGAACAGCGGGAAAGGATCAGTAATGAAATACAAAGAATACAAAGAAATTACCTTTATGCGCAATAACCAGTTTCAAAGTTTGTATTAAAAGCTTAAATTAAATCAATTGCTCTTTATAGATTGGATTACTTTCTTTAAGCTAATTTCAACAGTTATTTTTAGTTAAAATTTTTTAACAACTCAAGCTTCTTCCATACTAAGCTAAGTTGATTTTAAGCAATTGAAATTTAATTTTCAGCTTAATGGGAGTTTAATGTACTAGTGCTGTTGCCGTCGTTAATGAAGGTAGGAGCAAACGTCTTAAGTGCATTTTTTTGTATTTTCCAAAAATACTGTACAATCTCAAGTGTTATGCTGTACAATGCAGATAAGCTGCTAGGAAGACAGAAAAGCCTTCAAGCAAAATCAAGAGTTTTTCTAACGACACCATAAACATTTAATCAGCAGCTAACTCTCCGAAGTAGCTTTCAAGTGAGGCGAATGGAGCAAAAAGGATTAAACAAGGTCAAGCAAATGATTTAAGATTAATTTCACACCAGAGTGAAAGCATACACATTGGCGAGCTAGCGCTATCAAAGATTTAGAAGAAACAATAGTAACAGGCAATTCTGTAGTTTATTTAAGCAAACTCGTCCATGTGGAATAAAGATAGTTTGATATTAGAACCTTGTTTCCATTGAGATCTATATAGGTTCAGTCTTCACTCTTTACACACTCTTAACTTGAGTGACCTAGTTGCTAATTGACACGTTTTTGGTTTTTACACTAGTCTTGTTTGCATCATTTTACGAATAAATGACCAGGAAAAAGCACTTACCCGGCGCGTAAAAGCTAAGTTAAATCCGTTGCAATAAAAAATAGCTTCGCTCTTCGAAACATTTGCTTTAGCAAATATTATCACGAATACTGTGAATATATATACATAGATGACTTCTAATATTCTAGACACGTCTTTTCAAATTGAATGGAAATGACTCTTGTTTTTATGTGTATAATTGTATCATTGCTGCAGAAATCATGCAAAATTATGATGACACCGTGCACTCTCATTCTTTTTATAGGTTGATGAAAAATATAAAAAATTTAGCCCATTCATCACGCATTCTTTACCCTTGATGGAATTACTGACGAGATCATTGTTAAAGCAATACATTCATTGCATTTTTTAACGTCTGATATATCTTGATGTTTCAGTAAATTTACTGAAATAAGTTGAATAATCACTAAGCAATATTTCCCTTTACTTCCATTTTTAGGTTATGAAAATATGAAAATTATCCTCACATGTATTCTCCAACAAAACAACTGTTTGCCGCCTTTGACCATTTACTACAAACTTTGTTACAATTTATAAACAAATACATTAGGGGTTTTCAAATACAAGATCTGTTAAAAGTTTAAAGATTAAGCAGTTATGGATATAATCCATTAACTCTTAACGCAGGTACTCACTTGAGCACACCTCCGCTCGTTCGTTTATTTTAGAAGTCAGTTTCAGGATTATCAATTGATTTGAAAAAAATTTGCATGCACACCAGCTGTCAGCAGAGCAGTGCGCAGCAGAGCAGTGCTCGGCAAAAAGTAAACAAAGGCTGCTCTCTGCTACTCCTGCTAGCATAACCGCAAATACTAGCCCCAGCCAGGAGTAAAAGTTTAGGCAGGAGCTTATTCATGCTCCAATGCAAAATACATGGGCTTCTTAACCCTCCCCTATAACCTGAGCGTTAAAAGTTTAAGAAAAAAATTTTAACCGCCTTTAACCTGTTAACTTGGTCTACAACCTCGTGTATTTGAAAATCCCTATCGTAATATTTGCAAAAGAGCATTGTGAATAGATATGCGTGAATAAATATGGCTAATGTACATTCAGTGAAAACATGCAAATCGTTATAGCTTTAAAAATATATGGAATAATTAAAACTGACTCTTCCATTATTTTCTTCTAAGGAGGGTATAATGTTTTGACCAGGGAAATGCCATAATGCCAGGGATCTGGATGAAATATTACTCATATGCGTTCCTGAATAGATTAGTTTTTCATAATTAAGAATGCAGCATGCAGTCATATATGTACTCATATTTCCAAGTATTATGTAAAAGTATTATCTAAATCACATGTGGAAGCCACAACTTATCTAGATTTTCGTTTTGATTATTTTCCTAAAAGAAATAAACTCCTTCAAAAAGGAATAAAGAAGTGCAAAAAATAATGACACAGACTTAGAAAGTCATTAAGTTTGACGTACCATAGTTAGTACATCCCACAATAAGTGTTTTTCGTCATGTATGTATAATCAAGGTTTCCAGTAATTCCAGTCCACTTACATGTTTTTCTCTAGTCGATAATCAACATATTGTTCGTTTAGATTTTCTACGTGACAATCAAACATGTGCCTTTACCTTTGTGTAGTTTTGTAACTGTAAATCTATGAAAAATTTATTACGGCTGTTATTCTTATTAATACAATAGAGAACTTATAACACAACTTCAATGCTATTAGCTTGGATCTTGTAAATATGTAGGTACTGAGACTAGTATTCAATAACAAATTTGCGAGCTGACCTTTGCCCGTGTGAGTTTGTATCAACTGCATATCAAATTTTCACTTGTTTGCCACCAGATGTAGTTTTTTACTTACTGAGGAAACTAAGATTTTAAAGGGAATTCGAAAAAGTGCTGTGTAATCCTAATATGATATAATACCTTTTATTCGTCATTTTGGTTAATGTTGCTTAATGCTTACAATATTTGAACTACATATCAGAAAACAAAACTATTCTTTTGCATCCTATAGTTTAAGACTCAACTGTTTGGAAAACAATTACCAATATAATATAAATCTGGTCACTCATCTTCTGTTCCCAAGTAGCAACAATCAGACCAAGTCCAGTGAGTTAGCTGAAATTTATTTTCATTCAATATCTTATATTATCACGATGTTTTTCAAAAGGTTAAATAGGGATTTAGAACTGATTTCTTAAACATAATATCCCATTTGATTTAAGTAAAAATACATTTGTGATCAAGGTCTCACGTGGAAATGAATGTATTTGAACATTCAATCAAAAGTCAGAA
>JAQIXX010004839.1:0-15271 GCA_034700605.1 Willowsia nigromaculata
CTTAGCAGAGAGCTGAAGGTGAAAACGATTGAGCAAATCCATAGAGTCATTCCAATCACCATTCCGGTGATGACTTTAGAAAATGGTGGGACAGCTCAAGGGCCCGAACCTGGTCTCTTCTTTATCAGTTTATATACCTAAAACATGGAAAAAAATGTTTTAAAGCTTGGAAATTGCCTCGTCAGCTAAAAATACATTCTATTTTGCAACTACGGTTTATTGCTGCGTCAGTATTTCTCCTTAAATTTAGGCACATATTTTTTATGTATTCATATTTTTCATGTGAAGGAAGGATAAAGGTAGAGGTTGCCGAACCAAGTATTTTATATGCATAGCATTTTTAAAGCACTCGAATTTTTGCAATGCTTCACAATTCTGTCTAAAAACTTAAATTAGCCCCTAAAGCGTTTCAGTTGACTTCCCATTTATCTACTATTGTCGTCTCTGTTCCTTACTTTTCATCATTCTCTAGGCTTCCACTGTGCTTGTAATCATAAATTTGATATCGCAAAGAACATTTCTTTGCTCTAGCAATATCCGTCGCTTCAGTTCCACTTCGCTTCATCAAGATTCAATACTTACATAAATGCTTAATACTCAAAAGTAGATCTTTTAATGCAGAGAATACCTGCTAAAAGCTCTATCATTTTGTCAAAGTCCATTTAGCATACACATTTTTAATGCTCTCTCGCATACACTTTTGCAATCAACAAAGTGTGTAGATATTTTCATGTAGAAAACAGCTTCATCCTCATGCATGCATACTTTCACTTCATTTTCAGGATTTATGACAATGTACTCGCATCGCATAGTTTAAGTCGTCAACGTGATCCCTAAAAAGATTTAAGCGAAAGTCAGCTAGGCAGAATTCCATGAAAAATATTAATAATTCCATTCCAACCGTATTTGTTCATCCTCATAGCTCTGAATCCAGTGCTTTCATTTTAGTTTTGTTCCATATTCTGCTATACAACTTTCGCTTCAACGCACTTCTGTCATTTTTCCAAAATTCTATAACATTCTGTTCTACTGTTAGTGCACAACAATTTCCACAGTTTTGTTGCCATTTTGCAGAGTGCGGGCATGAAATTGACGTGAATGACAACTGGAGCGTGTCCTTAATTCATTCAGAATTTTAAGCACACATACTTTTCCTTTGACAGTGCAAATGAAAACGGGCCATATAAATAATATGCATTTACTTCGCTCTACTATTGTTTATATTTTATTGTATTTTTTCTATTTTAATTTTGTCTATTTAACATGCTCTATTCAATTGTGCACTTCCACAGGCAAATATCATATTCATATGCAAGGCAAGGGAGACACGAATTCTTGCAAATAAACGCTTGAAATTAATTTTAGACACGTTTATTTGAAACATTCAGAAAATTTTATAAATAGCTACATGAATTTTCATTGATTCCATGAAATTCAGTTGGGATAGCGGTAAATCCATAAAATAGCTTTTTGTACTTTCGTATCTACCCACATAAGTAATTTCTTTCCGTTACGCCATTCCCAGAAATAACGAGGTGTAATATGTCATGCATGAGCAGAAGAGAAAGTCGAAGATAGATGAGGAAGACAATGATGTTTCATGGCATTGGTCATTGAAGCGGAACAAGATGAAAACAGAAACCCACATCCAATCTCGATCCAAATCTCACAATCAACGAATTTAATGTATCGTTCGCTCGAATCACCAAGTCCAATGATAAATATCACATAGAGACAACCGCAGTTGTCAAACGTAAAGAAAGAAGAGTCTGATTTCACTCCCTATATTATTTCCTCGATTTCTCTATCACCTGCAATATTCTTATTCGATTTTTTAAATTCACTTTATGAACTTGTATGCCTTCTGAGTCAGAAGTCAGACTTCAATTTATATGAAATATAACTTATAGGAATGCACCATTGTCAAAACTAGTATCAACTGCGTACCTCTCTAGAGCCTCCAAAGTTACATGGGGGCAACTCGAAACTTTCACTTTTCACTGTGATCTCCACTTTCACCAATGTCATGCTGAGATATTTTGAAAAAATGTGGATGGAACCTGGGTCGACGTGAAGGAGACACTGAGCCAGAGTGAAAAAAAGCTTTACCTTTTTTCCTCTTGGTTTTCACTCCCTTTCATTCATCGATGCAATAAGTATGTGTTTTTCCACGAACTGATCCACAATTTATCCTTTATTCCGTCTTTCCCTGGGAAATACTTGGAAAAAATGAAGCATGAACAAAATTGGAAAAGTGATGTCGTAGCTTGTCTATATGTCATTGACTAGACTGAGCCGAGAGCTTACGGGGAAAAAAGGAAAAAAATGATTTTCTCACCGTAAATTACTTTAGAGCAAATGTTTGACGATCGAAATATGATTTTATTTTCCATTCTTCAAATTATTAAACTAAATCTGTTAACATCTTACATGATGAAAATTAACTTTTGTTTATGTTAGAGCCGGGATTTGCGAGAAATTCCAAATTTCATGCTTTCAAAGCAGTGTAAATACGACAAAGCAACTTCCACAAATGCTTCTTATAATGAGCTACATAGTTTGTTGGTTCCCCATTCTACGCCTTTCAAAAGAGAAAAAGTTGGGATTTCATAAAATTTCTAAAAACCTGTACAGCTTTCTCATATGCTGATGGTAGTGTAATTATTAGTTAAAAACATGCCTGGTAAATCTTGATTTTTCAAGATAAGTATTTTATGGGCACCCTTAGATTTCTGTAATTAAACATCAATTTAAAAAACCATTGAATTTTCGTCAGAGTAAGCAAATTAAAGAAGATTTCCCGGTTTTTAATGGCGTCTAGAAGATAAACGGCAACCAGCATGCTCAAACAAACACATTAAGTGTCGATCAATAAGCTCGGGATTGCTAATAGAGCAAAATGAAATTCTGTTGGTGATTATTTCCCAGAACAAAATTAGCAAAACTGTGCAGTGATAAACAGGCCTAATGAAACTGTGTATCTGAGAAACTGCAAGCGCGAATTATTGTCTCACTTGGAAATTTGGCCGGGATGAAATTTCCAAGCGAAAATTTCCTCCCGAGAAACTTATGCTTCTAGGCAATTCAAGAGAATTGGATAGACAGGATATCCAACGCAAAAACTACCCATTAGTATTTCCTGCATTTGGCAGTTAAGAAAGGTACTTGCCTAACTCTAAGAAAGTTCTTTGCCACCTGGGAAAGTACACAGTCTGACCTACTTCATTAATCATGCTGATCGTCATCACCAAAATCACAAAAGAAAAAGGTTCTCATTTTCGCCAGCCTCAGCTAAAAGTCATTGAAGTGCGCACTCAGCATTCTTAATTTCTCACAAAAAAAGTTAATTTGCTTCTCTTCTCACATTCATACGGTTTCACACGCTAACAAAAACTTACCGAGATAATGTTCATTTTACCTTAAGCAAACCAGTTTTGACTTCTTGCAGCCTACAATTTTGGGGAATATTAATCAATTAGCTTGGTGGCTTAGAATTGGTGAGGGAAATTCTCTAATTATTCAACTGAAAAGACAATTAAAATGAGATTTAGAGCGAACAATGCAAATATGATTCCAAGCATTGCTATTCAACTTTGTCAAGCTTTCATGAAATGATGGGCAACTAATGGGAAAATGCGACTTGTCATTTTCAATTTGCTTCACACGTCAACTTCATTATTAATTCAACGAATTGTTACAGCCTGTACCTCTACGATTGCACAGAAACTAGCCAAAGTAAACTCTATGCCTGAAAGCATGTAACATGTCACGACAATCTGACTGTTTCGTTTTTCCATCTGTAACATGCATAGAATTAAACAGTTCTATGAGGAGCAATGCATACTTATTTCAGACTGAATTCTTAAAGTAATTCTTTATTGAATAACTGGTAATATGATTTTTGCTCGAATAGTTCGCGTTTAGATAGGAACATGCCATAGATCAAGATTTTCTCTGGAAATTGAAAAATTAGTACCCAGCTTACAAAGCAGTACATATTATCGTACAAACGATAGACAACTATATGTAATGGTAGATGGGTGAAGGACCCTATTAAATGAGAAAATATCTTACCAACTTCCTTGTTCAAACTAACTTTCACTTTTTTCATTTTATTGGATTGGGTTGGAAGCTCATTCAGTCTCGGAAAATAATAATAGGACGAAATGAGTGGTTAACTTTTAAGTGTTTACTTAAGCACGCTTGTACGTATTAACTGCAAAGTATGAAGTGGCACTGAAGATAGGGAGAAAGTGGGAGAAAATGAAGTTTTTATAAATTACTCGTGGTACTCGTCTCACTTTTACTATTCAATCTCGTATCTTTCTCCACTATTACCAGAAATAAAACCTTTTTTTTTTAGAGCAGAATTTGTACATATTCATCATTTCAATGAGTGGGAAGAAAATTGAATAAAATTTGACCAAAGAAGAGTTCAAGAAAATTCGAATATGCTATCAATAAGGAATATCTGCTTTACATTCCGAAATCTCAAACTTTTTGATAGGAAATTGACATTGAAATACATGAAAGTGCTTTTTATTGCTGAGCTTCTATTTGCACTATGCAAATATTAATGGGATATTAATTTATACTTCCATCGAGGTGGTGGAGTATGCAAAAGGGTTCCTTATAGCATATTGATGGACGAATGAACGGTAAGGGAGTACCATAAAATCTCTTATCTTCTTCCTAGCTTCTTGTTAGTTTGCGTTGGAAGCCTCATTTCACTCTCGGAGAATAATAATAGGATCTAATGAGTGGCTGGCTTTTAAATGTTTACTTAAACAGACTTACACTAGCAGCGACTTGTGGAGTGGAGGTGATTTACCGATCAATATGTGGAGGAAGCAGGAGAAAGAAACTTGGAGGAATTGATTATGGGTTTTCGTGAACTATCTTCTGTGGAGAGCTAATGGACTTATGGCTGTTTTGGTGTATTGATATAGGCTTGTTGGTTTCAGTATGGAAGGTACTAATGATGCGGGTTTGATAATAATGAGCAGAGAAAGAGGAAATATGCAGGAAATCTGAGAAAATATGCATTCAAATATGCACAAAAAATCGACAAAATAAGACATGAAATAGGACGAATTTTCCCCAATTTTTACGCTATTTGCATGAAAAATCACCAAAAAAGGACAAATTTTTCCAATTTTCATGCAACATGCGGATTTTAAGGCATATTCATTCTTAGATACCATTTTATATTACCATTTAATACACATAAATTGTATGTATACATTAATCTCTAATGATAAAAAATACTCATAAACATTCCTGGTAAAATGTGTCCTACTTTTAGTCCAAAAATATGTAAAATATGACAAAAATGTCCTCAAATGTAAAAAAGTGCTAAAATACGAACAAATACACATAAAATTTCTAAAATATGCATATCCTAGGACATAGGACAAATATGTTCAAAATAGGACAAAATTTGAAAAATATGCAAGCATCAAACGATTGCTTTCTACATAATTCGTTCACAAGTCAAACGATTTTGCAATAGATGAAGTATTAAAGAATAGGACAATTCCTAAATTCTCTTTCTCTGATAATGAGCATGTGAAGTCTGCCTATCTGTCAAATTTTCTCCGGACTCAAGTCAGCATGTCTCAAGTGGTACGTGTTCTACTTTCACTGCTGGCTACTGTGCCTACTTTGCTGTATTCCAAATTTATAAATGTTGCTTTATGAAATTCTTGCTTCATCTGCCACGGAACAATATTTCTCGAGGCATATTATATGCTACATGGAACTTTATCCATATGGCACACTGTCATATTGTGAGTCTGAAGCCGTTAATGACATGAAAATTACAGATTTCGTAAGTTCACTGTGTGAGATTCAAGACCACAATGTAAACCAGTCGGTAACCTCAATTTCATAACCTTAAAATGCATATTAAGCAACAGAGAAATGAATATGAAAGCAGATAAGCAGATCCGTAGAGTCGTTCCAACCACCATTCCGGTGAAAGCATTTGAGAGAAAGTCATGGCCCCGAATCTGGACACTTCTTGTATATAACTTTTTATACATGAAATGCGCATAGAAAAATTTACAAGTCAGTATCATCTCGTCATTCCAATAAGCATGTGCCATCTTGAGTACATGCTTTGTGTTTTTTGCCGACGTAAGCATACTATCAGCACTTTGTTTTCAATTTGAGCAAACATTTTTCAGAGTTTAGATTTTCGGTAGGAGCAATGCCCTTACACTCCTTTGAGTCAAGTGTTTCACGTGACGTGTATAATATATTAATGCAAAAACTGCCACTGCAACGGTTTTTCCAGAAACAACATACTTTTTCTGGCTTCCTTGTTACTTTTACCATTTTTAAGGTTGTCTGTATAAAGAGTTGCATTACAAAGGAGCTCAGATGCTCATTATGGCGTTGCGTTGCGCTTAATATTACAGTCAATGTAATAATGTATTATGATTTACTCTGGTTATGGTTATAACATCTTCCGGGTTTTTTTATGCTGAAATTGTCTCCAGCCGTTCTCTAAACTCGGCTCTAGCAATTTGTTAACTTTGTCTCTGAAAAGTTGACTGAGCTTAAGGGGCCGTTTCTATTGATTTCATATTCATCTGTCATTGTCCTCTACGTTCCGTCCCTCTTCTTTGATCTCTTTTTATTCCCCACTTTAAAATTGTCGTTGGCAAAAAAGATGACATTGCTCAAAATAAGGACAGTTACATCAGTTCAATCTCGCCTTATCCTGATTCAAATTTTATTTGACTGTGTAATATTTAAAAGAAAAGCTTTTAACGCAGAAAATACATCCTGGCTACTTACAAATCGCTGAGCCACTTTATGCTCCATTTAAAATATATAATAGTAGATAAAATTCATTTGCAGGAATTTTTATGGATCAACAAAGCGTGTATACATTTTCAGGCATAAAACATTTCACAACAAGACAAGCACATGTAGACATGCTTTCACTTTACTTTCACGAGTACTTGTTCCGCTTGTTTGAAACCGTCATCTTGATCGCTCAAAAGTTTTAAAAGAATGTCAGCAAAGTTGCATTCCATTAAAAATATATTATAATTTCTATTTCAATTGTATTTGTTCGTTCGCATTTCTAGTTATTTGACTTATATCCCAAAAATGTACAGAATTCGCTCCTTCGCACTTCTGTCATTTAAAAACATACCCAAAAAACAGTCTACCTGACTGTTTGTTAGTGTGGAATAATAGCTTGTGTCATTGTCTCGTCGGTGTGCATGCGATTGACGTGAACGACACCTGGAGCGTGTAGTTCATTCATTCAGAATTGCAAGTTTAGCAGAAATACTCTATCTCTTTGCTCCTCTCACGCTTCCACTATTCTTTCAAGAAATGCAATATTACAACAGAGAGATTCACCTTCAGTCTGTCCGCAAGCCCATGATCTAAAATACTTCGCATTTAATATTAAAGTACTTTTATGATGATCCTGAGTCTATATATTAATGTAATGGGCACATTATGTTATCCAAGCATAATGCTTTTGTTCCTTTTCCGGACTTTCTCCTCGCTTCTTCTCAGTCAGTGAAAATATTAATGGGTACATGGAATGTTTTGCTTTTATTTCTCTTAGCTCCTCAAATCCAAGTATTTGTTTATTCAACTGTTATATGCCTGGAATGAATGATACTTTTCATTGTCTTCAAGTTTATTCAAGTTGTCGAAACAACTTTTCAAAAACATTTGTAATTTGTGAAAGTTGACAGGCCGTACATAATATTACAAATTGCTGCTATTCTTCTCACACTTTTCATATTGGACCGCGCCTTTTCGAATGAAATGCTTCCGAATTAGTTGCGTAATTTCATTCAAGTTTTAACTGCAATGATGAAAATGTCAATGACGGGTTGGTTTTAGTCACTGTCGTGCATTTATTTTTAGTTTTCGAGTTTTACTGGCTTACAACCTTGACATATGTTAATTCAGAATGTGCAATTTCTTACCGTCTGTCTTTTGCAAGAACTTCTTTTTACTTCTCTTGTCTTCTTTAACAGCGTCGTAGGTTGAAATAACTTTGTCAAAAAAGCAGTAAAAACAAGGACTTTTTGAAAATGTCAAGCGTACATATATTCGTTGTATCTCTTCGTTTATTTGATTTTATGACATTCTTTTTTAGATTAAGAGTATTTAATTGGATGTTTCATTGTCTTGCATTCAATAAGGATGGCAGCAAGACCATGGAATTGCTTTCTCTTCTGCCGCTTCTATCCACAAAATTAATATCGTCCTTTCTTCTTCCAGTCACGAAATTAATGAGATGTAATTTTTCATGCGTGAGAGAAAGAAAAGAAAGCTGAAGAAAGCCAATTTAGATTAGATGAAGATGCATGAGCTTGGCCATTGTGGGAGGAACCTGATGAAAACAGAGTCGCACATAACACACGTCTCAACTTCGTCCAAATTACATGACAATTGAATTTTATAAATCCTTCCAAACACGCGAAGTCAAATATCGCATAATATCGCATTAGTAAATGGAGTAGAGACATGTGAAGTTGTCAACAGCGAACGAATAATTTTTGTTTGAAGTTCAGAGAAGCACGTAAAAATCCGAAGCAGAACATTGTCCACTGTAAAATAACCATGTTGTTCACATAAAGAAAAAAATGCAAAGGCTAAAAATTTTAGCCTAAAATGAACTGCCTACAAAATTAAGCCGGGGTAACTTGAAACTTTCACTTTCCACCGGGATACCTGCTTTCACCAAACTTAGGTTGCTTTATGTCTTTGAAGGTAAAAGTCTACGAGATGCTTCACCTTTGCATGTGATGTTCCGTGGAACTCTAAATGGAGCACGGGCTGATGTGAAGGAGAAACTGAGTCCGAGTGTGAACAAGCTTTCCCTTTTTCCTCTCGGGTTTTCCTCTCTCCCATTCTTCCTCGCAATAGGCCCTTTTCCCACAAACTGATCCACAATTCATTCTTCACTCCAGTTTTCCCTGGGAAATATCTCGGAGCGACAAGTTGCAAAAACAAATAGTAATAGTTCTCTCGTAGCTTCCCATCATGTCGTAAACTAGATTGAATCGAGCGCTTAAGGAGAAAAAATGAGATAAATGATTTGTTCATAGTAATTTACTTCGAGCAAATGTTTGAAGATCGAAATATGATTTTGTTTTCCATTCTCCAGATAATTTAATATATATTGCAGGAACAAAGTAAACCTATTTAAGAGGTTGAGATTGGAGGAAAATAAATAAAAACGATATGAGAAATTCCTTTGACAAAAATTCCCAAAATATTGAAAACCAAATCCATCTCTGCTTCTGATGATGTACTTAAAGTTCTCTGCTTATTTCATTCTACTACTTTCAGGAGGGAATGGCATTGAGAATTAATCAAGCTTCCAAAAATATTGTAAACAAATGTTAGTTACTCCAGGGGTTGCAATTATCAGTTGAATTTTTGTTCTAAATCCGTGTATTCTAGGTTTTTTATAGAAACATTTTAAAGCCCTGTAATTTGCAATCAAGTTAAAATTAATTCTGGATGAAATTTCATGCCTTTCAGATTGCAAATTAGAGGAAAATTTTACCATACTCCACATTTAGGAGATGTTCAGGTAATGACTACGATTAAATAATCACATTAAGTGGTAGATTAATTCTTTTGGGATTGTTAATAGAGAGATTATGGTTGATAACTTTTTCTACTACAGTTACATTTGAAAATTTGTCTTGGGAAAAAATATGTTAAGGTAAACAGTCATACGGTAATGCAGCTTTTGATAAATCACCTAAATATACAAGTGAACAGACAGGATATTCAACGCTATAACTACCTTTTGGATTTTCTGCATTCAGCAGTTAAATAAAGATGACGTACAAAAAGCAAGTTCTCATAAAATAAGTTTTCTGACAGCTGGAATAGTACAGTTTGTTTTAGTTCATTAATCATGACCATCATTATTGCTAACATTGCGAAAGAAAGTGAAGTTTCTCATTTTCGCCATCCTCAGCTAAAAAAACACTTGAGTGCGCACTCAGTTTTTCTAATTTCTCACAAAAGAGTTAATTTCCCTCTTTTCTCACTTTCTTCGGTTCCTCACATTCCATACAAATGCCTTAAGAACAACCGCAATTTCATCGGGATTATTTCTTGCCCTGAATGCAAAAAAGTTAATTTTCCCTGAAGCAAGGCAGCTTTGACTGCAAAAACTTGTTGGCTATTAATGAGATCAATTAACTTTGGTTGGTTGGAGCCCTTGGAGGTTCATTAGAGAAATTCTCTAAATATAAAATAGACAAGACAATTAGACAGATTTTGAGCGAATAATAGAAACACACATGGGAAATGGGTTTTTGTATGGGCAGGTAAAAGTGTATTACGTCGTGCTTTAATGGGCATATAGAAATACATGTGTACTATTTTTACCCACTAATGTCCAATAAAACCCATTTTAACTCGTATCCACATTTTCTGTTAAAACCCACGAGGTTTGCCATCTCTGAATAGAAAAAATTGTACACTTTATTTCAAGCATTGTTGTGCAACTTTGCCAATAAAAGGTATACCACGAATGCAGAAGCTAGATTGCGAGAATGTCCCAATTTCTATGAAGTGATGGAAAACTAATGAGAAAATGGGACTTGTCATTTCCAATCTGTTTCTGCTGTCAATTTTCATTATAGATTTAACGAAATCGTTATGTATGTATATTTACCTACTCTTTCAAAGAAAGTCGACTCTACACTTGAAAGCATGCAATTAGTCCCGACAAGTTCAGTTTTGCTTTTCCATCGGAAACTTTTAACAAATGAAACAGTTCCGAGACGAACAATGTGTCCATTCATTCACACCCGACTCCATAATAATTCGTGGAAATGGACTTATACACGTAATACACCGCGTGAATATTTTGCTCTGATGAATAGTCGTTCTGATATATCGACACTTCATAAAGATCGTTTTCTGACTCTTTCTAGTTAAAAGAGTCTGCTAGCTGAAGATAAGGAACCATAAACTGGTACTTTTAGAATATTAGGCTTCTAGTTGGTATTTGGAAATACAATTTCAAGAAAACCTTCCAATGCACTTTCTAATATGAACATTCCTAAACACATAAGTGAGCAAATGTTACAGAATGTCAGTTCTCTTAAATTCTCAGCTTTTTCATCAAAATATCTTTGGTGGTGATTACCAGAGTTGCGAGATCGGCTTCAATGTAAAGGGGGAGCGCTTCCAATATTAGCTCCCAATATAGAATACTGCTTTAAAATTTTAAGACGCTTTTTCAATTTTTATCTCTAAGCTCAGAGTTCATTAGGCGACTATGATTGATTTCCAAATTTCGGACAATTGCACTCCCGCAATAATACATATGATCAATCTACATCTGATTCCGTCACTCCCTTCATCGTCGAAGATTTTTACTATCTATATCTCTCTTCAGCACTTTGAACTCATAACTTTATTTGCACACCATGATTTATAATGTTCTCCTGACTTGTGCATGTCTCAAATGATACCTGCCCCACTTTCACCGCTGGCTACTAAATCTGCTTTGTTGCATGCACAATTACGAAAGTAAGAAAGGGAAAGTTGGGCTATGTCACGGGCCTGAGTTTGGGATCATTTTATGTATAGTTTTGTATGCCTGAAATGTGCATGGCAATATGCTCAAGATAAAAATCCTTTTGTCATCCAAATAGACCCGTACAGTCTTGAAAATAGGGCTTTGTGTTTTATGCCTGCCTCAGCATTTCTTTTTCAGTTTGGGCAAAAAATTTCCTCTGTTTAGAATTTTGGTGGTAGGAAAGCCTTTACATACCTTTGAGTCAAGTGTTTCTCGTGCATAACATAAGTGAAAATTGCTGCTGCAGCGATTTTTCCAGTCAAAAAATATTTTAATACCGGCTTCCTGGATACTTTTATCATTACGTTGGGATTGTCTGCGCAAAGAATTGCTTTGACAAAGAAGCCTAAGCGCTCATAATCGTGTTGCAGTTCAAAACCTTAAAAACTGAATAATATTGAGCTCAGTCAACTTTTTACTCAGAAAAGTTGACTGAGCTCAAAGGGTCGTTCCCATCGATTTTAAATTCATCTATCATTGTCCTCTACGTTCCCTCCCCCCTCTTTCTAGTTCCTGTATCTTTTCACCGTCTTCCCCATTTAAAAAATGCCGTCGGTGAAGAAGATAAAATTTATCAAAACACTATTCGTTACTTTAGTTCTATGTCGTGTTATCCTGATTCAGAATTGATTTAAATGCATAATAATTAAAAGAAAATCCTTAAATTGCAGAAAATGCCTCCTGGCTACTTGCTAAAATCTGAACTATAAACTCAATTTAACCTATATACATAGTTCAAGGTAAAGTGAAAGTAGATAAACACGTTTCCTTTAATTTTTTATGAATAAACAAAATATGTAGACATTTTCAGGCAGTACACAGCTTCATGCATGCATACTTTCACTTTTCTTGCACGAGTCATGACATTGTACTCGTTCCGCTTGATCGTCATGATCGCTAAACAGTTTTAATCGAATGTCTTCAAACTCCAAAGAGAATATGTAGAAAACATTACGAAGTATTTGCTCGTTCTCTCCAGATCTCTCTCATTCCTATTTAGTTGTGTTCGCATGTTTTAGAAATAGTACAGCATTCATTCCAACTTCCAACACACCTCTATCATTTAAAAGCACACCAAAACACTCTACCTGACTATTAGCGTCTACATGTCGATTAATATGTGCTGCTTTGATGTCATGTCTAGTATATTTGAATGAAACTGACGTGAATGGTACCATTACCGTTCAGTTCATTCATTCAAAATTGGAAGCTTAGCTCAAAATACTTTATCCTTTTGCTGTACTCATACTCGCCATACTCCATTGGGAAGTACAAAATTGAGATAATGTAATACCTTGATGAATAAAACCTTTGGTGCCCACCTTTTCCATCTGTGAGTCTTAAGTTGGAAAGCAAAGTATATAACTTGTAATTGTGAAATGTATTTTTTACCAGTAGTCTATTATAGAAAAGGCTAAAAGATACACATGAAAATGGAGAAAATCAAGACAAAAGTTGAGAGACGCAGCAACTTTTTTGAAACATCTTAAACGTGTTTAGTTTACCGCGTCTCCGTTTATTTAATGTTCTCCTATTCTTTTTTAATTCTGTATGACATTTAGTTGGACTAGCGATAAAGTCAGATAATTTTTCTTATATGCCGCTTCCATCCACAAAATACTTTTTAATTTTGTGGCTTCTTCCCTCCTTCTTCTGCCAGTCACGAAAACAATGAGGTGTAATTTGCCATGCATGAGAAGAAGAGAAAGTTGAAAAAAGTCTTAGATTACAATTGACAATGATTCATTATCTTGTTCAGTGTGATGGGAACACGACAGAACCGAACATCACGCATGTGTCGCTCCATCCAAATCCCATGACAATCGAATTTGATCTATCATTCTAAACAAGGCAAGCCAAATATCACACAATATCACACAAATGGAGTGGAGACATGTGAAATCGTCAATTGTGAAGATAGAAAAGTTTAACTAAAGATTTTTAGATTTAAGAGTTTATCTTCTTTTCGATGACTTTTTCATCTGCAATTTTCTTTGAAGTTCAAAGGAGCACGTAAATATACGAAAAAGAAGAATGTTCAAATCGTTTATATGACGACAGCAGTGCAAAAGCTAATACAAACTGCCTCCGAAATTACTTCGGATAACTTGAAACTTTTTACCAACGTCTCTGCTTTCATCACACTCGTGTTGCTACATGCTGGAAATTTTCTTTGATGGTGAAAGTCGAAGGAGATACTGAACCCAAGTTTGAACAAGCTTTCCCTTTTTCCACTCGGTTTTCATTCTTTCAGTCATCGGCGTTATATGATTTTACCCAACTCAATTTTTAGTTAATCCACAACTCATCCTCACAGATTGTCTTTATGTCATTGAACTGACGAGGGAGCTACAGCACGTGTTATATATATGCGTATATATTAGTCCCACAATAAGGTTTATACACTGTGTACAAAAAATATAGCAACCTTACTTGCAATGGTTATATGCTATTGTCTCTCATTACAGGATACATGTGTTTTCCATTGATGCAGTGGTCTATAAAATAATAAATGGGTCCATTGACCCTGGTGCCATTTAGAAAGCATGTGAATTTGGGTCACCATCAAAGGGAAACGGTTGTCCGGTTAAAGTAGGATTCATCGAGCAAAACCCCCCTTCACGCGCGAAGGCTGTCCATACAAAAATTCTTTCGATGCTACCGGTGTCCCCTGTTTTCACCTCCACAATTTATGCACGCGAATATCTTATATAATCGTGCATATATTTTGCCTACATAGTATATAGGGATTCAATTATTAATTTCAGGCATATTTCATTGAAATGTTAAAATGTGTGGTTGGTAAGGCAGCCCGTTTATTTAAGATGTTTATATATGTTTCCGTTACTAGAATATTATTTTTTAACACACTTTTGTATTAAACGTATTTAGATTCTCACAGAATTGCATAGATCATTGTTTATAATGTACCAAACCTCGCTCCATTTAAAAAATAATTAAAGCAATACTACACAGTCAATATTTAATTATGGAAATTAACTAAATAGCATAAAACTCAACATTGTTAAAGATGATTTGATAAAGTTATATTTAATGCTTTAAATAATTTGAAATTAAGTTTTAAAGGTTCAAAACATGTTTATGTTTTAAAATTGAGTGGGAAGAACATCAAATATTATTTGCCTCTGCAAATCAGTCGATAATAATTGATTTGCACTCTTTATATAAAAACAGATTCGATCAAAATTTTTAAGGATATTGATCTTAGGAGTTATTTCAAAATTTATACGTCAAATGGAAGATTTATACTTCCAATAGTGGGGGTGAACAATGTTTTGCCTAGTTCTAAAATTCCCAATGGCTGGTTTTAAACATGAAAAACAAACAATATCTTTGGGAAAACAGCCAAATCAATAAATATTAATAATTATGCAAAAAAAATAAACGTAAGCAATTTGAAAAGTACTCGCGTAGGTAGCAGTTAGCTTCACCTTGTTAAATTAAAAAGACATTGTTCCCAGAAGTGGAAGCGTTAAAATTTGCTGTCTTTTAGCTGATTTGATTTATCTCAAAACCATGCTAAGTAAGTGAATGATAAGGCATTATGGAGTGATCATTAACCTTCTGAAATACTCCGGTCTTTGCGTGCATGGCTGGGACATGGAAAAATCCGAGCTGATGCTTACTAGAGGTGGAAGTTACGGGCGGGTTAGG
>JAQIXX010004840.1:0-15271 GCA_034700605.1 Willowsia nigromaculata
CGTAAATGAAAGCATATTATTCCAAGTATTTGATCATTATAGTCGCAAGTTCTCTACATCCTGTTGTCAGGTTTATTAAATCATGGGATACTGTACTTTTATCTAGGAATTGCAAATTTATCTTCCATTACCATTTGATCTTGCCTTAAGATGACAATTTTTGCACAGGTAATACAAATATAGTCAACAGGCTACGTAAGCTGCCTTGTTGATAAGCACTTTTGTAATTTGTGTAGTAAATTTCGGGAAAACTCTCCTCAAATTAAGTGCATTTTCAATTCACAATTAAAGCAATGGAAAGATTCAGGTTTTAGAGGAAGCTAAAAGTAAATTTAAATTCTGACTTGAGCTTTACGACTGGGCTTGGTATTTGTATAACTTAGCTTATGAATAATGCGGAAGATTATGAATTTATGGTAGGTGACTGAAGAATTTATATTTTGTAGATTTTCGGGTAGGTTTGATTCAAACTGATATTGATTCAAGAAACCATTGAATCTTTTGACCTATTGATTCAAAAGGCATTTTGAATTAAATGGTATATTGAATCATCTTGTCTGAATCAAATGGTACTTGATTCAAAACGATTTGAATCTTTTGACATTAAACCAGTAGGGACACCTACACCGGATAAAATTAATTTAGTGCTATAATTGTTTTTCAGGCCAGATCAATTCTAGACAATTACATGTTGCGAAAACAGCTAGTGAATTTTGCAAATGCTTACGTCGTGCCTAGTTTTACTTATTTATAGGGATAGCTTGTTCTACATGTCTCTTGAGCAACACAATATCAGTTTTGCAAAGAGTTTTGAGCGTAAAGCATTCACGTTTTTACTCTTATAACAGTTGAGCCATACAAATATTTGGGATATTTGCAATTCACTGTGAAAAGAGGTAGGAACATTCTTGAAAAATTGAGCCATGCAGAATACTGGAACTCGGAAGAAAAGGAAGAAGCGGAATCTTGCAAAAGTACAAAAACTTCATAAATTTTATAATGCAAGTTTAAGGTTTGAGATTTACAATAAAGTTTCTTACCAATATTGATAGGTAAATGGGTTAACAGCGGTTTCATATGAGGCGGAATAAGACAACTTTGATATCCGAGATCTTTACAGTAATTCCGTTCTTGGGAATGATTTTGAACGCCCATTTTCTCAAAGAACTGGTTTGGATACGAGACTCCGAATGACTTCATCTAGTATCCGACCTTCTGCATCTTCAGGAAGGGTCACAAGAAATTCCGCATTTCACGTTCCAATTCCTGACGACAATGACGTATTGGAAGGTCGGAACTACCCACCACCTAGAACAAATTCAATGACATCATCTACCGCTGGGGATATCAGTGGCCGGTCCCACTTTCTCGATAACAAAACGATGAACAGGCTTCGTGCTCTCCTCTTACTTGGCGCCACTTCCGGTGCGTTTCCATGGCACTGGAATGCAAAAGAGTACAAAATTGAGAGGCGGAGTCCAAAGTTCGAAAAATTGTGGAAAGTCCAATGGTTTTTTGTCACCATCCAGACAATATTCCTTACATTTTTCCAGATCTACTCATTTGTAAACCGAGTCTCGAACGGGAACAAAACGAACAGGGAAGTTTTCATGAACTCTCTAAGCATCTATTGGTACATTTGCGCGGTCTACTTCAACGTCAACTTGTACATTTACAAAAAGCAGGTCCGCTATATAAATAACAAAATAAGTAATTCTAAATTGCAAGAAGCCAAACAATATTTGTATTCATGATTTAGATCCGTCACTACATAAACACAATGCTGGCTTTCAACAAGAAATATGTTGGTAAGCTTTGGCAAGAAGTGCTAAGACAACTTTTATAAGTGGAGTATAATATTTACGGAAGCATTTATACAATTTAACTGTTCACAGATGCATATCTTGTCACGACAGATGAAATTCAAGAAGGTGGGCGGATTCTTATCAATCTCTCAATTCCAAGCAATATCAGTCAAGTTTTTGCTTCAGTTTCCCTCTTTCTCCTGATGCCATACCAACCTTGGTACTTATTCTCATATATTTACCCGAAGCCTTGGTACTGGCTCATTCCTGGAGCGTTCCATGAATATGTGGTGGTTGGACAAGTGATCACTTCGTATATGCTCACAGCTTGGATTGTGGTGGCCCACGCAAATAGCGTCGAGTTTTGGGTGAAAGAAACGCAGTGAGTGCAATTCATTAACTGTATTTCTAAAGTCCATAAGAAGCATAAATCAAATATTCATCGATGAATTTCCGGGGATTCTGATTCTGACATACCCGATTGGCGTGATAGATTGTGCTACTGCTGGATTTGCGTAAGACTGCGATTTCAGTGATGAAATATTAACGTGTAAACATGAAGTAAAAACTTGGATAACCGATTATTATGATTTTTTATAGAATGATGACAATGGCTGCAGAAATGTTTCATTTGGCTACAAGTTTTGTGGACTCGTGGAGTCGCACAAGAAGCAAAGATCTGAGAAGGGTTTTGATGTCATGTCCCACTGTTCGAGTGAAAGTGGCCCGATATTACCCAATCACTGTGGCAACAACAATTACGTTTTTCAAAACGACATTTGATTACATTATCGATTGTATCATCACATTTCCTTAAAACTGTGGAAAATATGTATCTAATATGTGTGTTCTAAAACTTATTGCTTATAGAAATAATATAAGAATACCACATCAAACTGGCTTTTCAAACAATTTATCAAAATTGGTCCATAGTCCTTTTCATTATTGCTCTTTGAGTTTCACTTGTAGCGAAAGCTGTAGCAATTTGGATTTTCAAAAAATACCAGCTGAAAATTTCACATGAAATAAAATTAAAATTTATGACTTATGGATGTGTTTAAATACATAGTTTGAAAATTACAAGTATTCAATAAATAGCACCTTCGACAATATTTTATGTGGGGGATTCTAAAATTAATGCAATTATCCTTAAAACAAAGCCAAATTACATTAATGGTAAAATGTAGAGAAAAGAAATCCACATAAATATTTTAAAGCGCCCTTCATCATGTTCCTCTTGTAATTTCTGTACACAAAGCTGCAATCAATTAAAGTGTTTTCCTTAAAATTAATAATATTGTCAATGGAATTTCACCAAAAAAACTTACAAAACATTTTAATTTGTTTTCATTAACCGAGTGGTGACAAACAAAATCATTAAGGATCACATTAATATGCGTATACACGCACGTTTAATTATAAGATGTAAGGGCCACAATATTTCAACTTATCCCATTCAAGCATACAAATGTATTTTAAAATGCGATATAGTAGACTACACAGCATAATGTCAAATGATGGAATACCTTATTATTTTTGTGAACGAACCTCAAATATTGCGAACTTGGTCAGATCTCGTAAACACAAAGCCTTTAAATGTTTATAACATTTTTGAAAAGATTACCTTTAAAATAAGGTTAATGGCTGCACGCAAAACAGCAATTAGGCAAAGCGTTTAAATTAATATTTAATAATGTTTTCGCAAGAAATACAACAAAACAGTTTATTTTGTTTTCACAAAATCTGTAAACAGAAGATATATATATGTATTTTATGTACTTACTTTGTATATTCATTCATGTGGAATGTGCTATTCTAACCAAGCCTGTTTGATCAAATAGTTTTGATGTGTTTGCCAGAATCGCTTTCACATGCAAAAATTAAACGTAGTGCTGCATAATATATAATAAACCTACAATCTTTTGCGCGTGGGCAGTCCATTCAAAAATAATCCTAATTTTAAGCATTCTTTTACTAACACAAAAGCATGCTTAATAGCATATTGACAATTAAATATATTTAGGGAATCAACCTGTCACACATGAAATAATGGGGTAACTGGTTGACGTTCCTTTTGTTTTCGGAGTATTTGCATATTTTGCTGTTTCAAAATTTAAAGAGGGTAATGTTCTTTGCTTATGGTTATGACTCATTATGTTGGATATTTTATGATGCTGTAAATTGTTCAAATCTCATTGTATCAGGGCAAAGCCCATTGAAAATTAAATTTTGAGTTAAATTCCAAAGAATTTATTGAATTAAATCCAATTATTTTGATAATTTGTAATAATTTCTTGGCGGAAACTCGGCTTTATATGAAAAAATTCATTCGCAAACAACTTAATGCATTATTATAACTTCCTTTGAGATTATTTCAGCTGTAATTTCAAAAGGAATTAAAAATTTTGAATGGATGCTAATGCAGGTAAAATTTTTACAGTTTGTAAAGCAAGTTTTTAGCTCAGAAATTAAATGTTTGCCTGCAAATATCCTAAATCTAGCTTTGTTTTACTAGAAAGAGAACAAATTGAACAAAATTTATATTGGGGATGTCTAAAGTAATTCAGTTTTGGGGAATGGTTTCCATTGCAAATTGTGTCGTAATATCTTCATATTGAATAAATATTCCAGGTATTCCTTCAGTTTTCTCGTGAATCTTAGAGAATTGGTTGTTTCCATGAACGAACTTGAGTTGTGTAACTCAGCAAATCATGTCACTTGTCATGATTTATGTAGTGTAAAAATTTGCATACTAGTCTGGTTTCATCTACCTTTTTAAATATGCATTCAATAAACTCGCCTGTATTAAATACTTCTCTTGTATTTTCATCTATGGTGGAATGCTCATTGTGTAAAGATGACGACGCATTATATAAAACCTGATTTCTATCTAGTCAAGCGAGAATTATGAAGACAAGATCAATTATTAACATAGAGACTGTTTACTGCAGCCTACAACTCTGTCGGCAGAATCTATTTTACAAGGCTCACCTTAATAAAATGCAGGATTGGCGCGTAATATGTAATCCTCACAAAACCGGCTAAGATTGAACATCCAAAATGATACTTGATATGACTCACAACTTTTGCGGGGTTCATGATTCTAAGTAATTCTTTTACTCAGAAAAACAAGGACTGTCAAAAAGGTCAAAGATGAATGCATAAATAGAAATAGTCCTAAGTCAAGTTTTTGTTCAATGATGTAATCGAAACTAAACCAAAAGAAGCTCTTTTTTCACTTTAAAAATTTGTAGAAATAATGAAACAGTTATTAGTTTTAAGTTGTCTATTGGCATTGGTGTGTTGTCAGACCAGCAGAAATCTAACGTTTGTTTTAAGCGCAAGGTAAATTTAATAAACCTTTAATTTAATTTAGATATGGTCCCATTCGGGGTTGGCGTTTAAGTAGGCTGATTATTTATAAACTTGTGGCATCAAATTCAAAATCAAGTGACTAGAAAAGTTACAAATAAATAAAAATTGGTTTCACTAAAAAATTCACATTTTTTTCATGTATTCAGAGATCTGCCTGAAAAAGATGACCACACTGAAATTGACCCTTTTGTACGCATCTACTCTAGTTTCGACGAATCCAATCTATTCAATTTCGCCACAAGTGAACTGATCCATGATAACGACTCACCCGATTGGACCACCGTCTTCTCGTATCCATGGGATAAGGGGACAAGCCAAAAATGGAAGTTTCAAATCGTAGATGATGATTACTTTAAAAAAGACGACGCGTTAGGAGGAGTTGAGATTAATGTGGATGATTATGTTGTGGCCGGTGAAAATCTGACAGTACTGTTGAGTCCTCAAGGATCACTGACCATTCAAAAGACGACCCCTGTCAGGTTTAAACTCTCAGCGAGATTCATTCCAAAAAAGGACAGGCCTATACCGATCATCGCCGCATTCACAAAGGATCAAGGTTTTAGTGACCCGTATGTCAAGTGTTACTTCCGCAAGGGAATTGGCGGTGAAGACATGAAATTTTGGACAACATCCAAAATCAATGATGTTGTGGAAACGGAATGGGAAAAAATCATAGAATTTGGAAATTATCAAAAAGGGCAAGACATGTATTTGAGATTCAAAGTGAAGGACGCTGATCCCACTTCAAGGGACGATGACATCGGAAATGTGCTCTTGGAAGTGGATCCATTCATTCAAGGAGGTATCCCAAGAACACTTCCAATTAGAACAGAAAACTGGGAGACAACTGGGGCTATCCTAAAAATTACACCGATTCTATCTGATCAAATTGCTTAGGAAATACTTTACATCTGATTACAGTGTAAAGATTCTGTGTTGGTAGTTGGAAACCAAATATTTAAATGCAATAATAAAAAAGATAGGAAAGAATTCAATTTCAGTAAATGTCAATTCAACTTTACATGTATGAAAAGGGATGATTGAAAATAAGTTAATTTACGACTTATTAAATACAGAAAATAATTCAAGCAATAAAATGTTAGGATGCGGACGGTTTAAATATTTGTTCTGAATTTGATTGGAGTAAAAAATAGTAGATATCATGTTTGAATCCTACATACATCCCACAGTGGGATGTATACGTTTTTGTAGCTTCATGTTAAATATATTTCAAGCAAGTTCTAATTATTTCTTTATAATTGGAAAATTATTTTATTCGTGAGCAAATGATTTTAGAATAAAACTAATTTAAGTGTAAAATTGAAAAAAAATCGATTCTAACTAAATATCTAAATTTAACTTAATGGTTTCCGGTTATATCAGTATAAAATGGTTTGCATTAAAAAGTCATTTTCTGAGTTAATAATCTCAAAAATACTGCATAAATGATTTATTCTTTCTATACTCTCCTGTATTAAAAAATCCAATAGAAGGTAATGTTCAGTCTGAATTTTGCATGAATTATGACAGGATTTTTGTGTCTTTGTGTAAAAAAATTGGAGCAGCTATTTCCTTTACCAAACTACAAGGGACAGTCCTGAGTCCTGGATAAAAACCAAACCTCTAACATCGATTAATGTTTTAATTTTGTAGCTTCTCTTCTTATATATCCAATTATAGGATTTTTAATTGTGTATTAAATTATTCACAAGGAAATTGACAAAGACGTGTAGGCCAATATACATGCGTGGGCTATGTTCTCATTAGATTTTAAAAGTCATTTGCAAAAGCCTTTTGTGATCCGTAGACGAAACCACTCGAATCAATTTCAATACTTCATGACAAGTGTTCATGGAATAAAGTCAGTTCTCACGTTTTCAAAAAAGAAGAATTTTCCAAATTTGAAAATTACAGATAGCATAAATACAATACTTTAAAGAGAGTATCATCTTTAGAATGGAGAATATTGGCGCTAGAAGCAATCAATATCTTGGCAAAATTTCAACGTCTTTTGTCCACAAAATTAAGTCTTTAAACTCACCAATAGCGATTGCCTCGCTCTACTCTCAAACATATCAAAAGTACTGGCCCAACGTTACACTTGAATATTTATCAAGTGGCAATCTACATTTTCGCAACACGCGGAAAAGATTGTTTAACCGATATTTAGAGGTCACTACTTTCCATATCCTGTACGGTGGTTTTACAGCTTTATATGCCCTGTATATCAAAGCATTGGAACAAAATTGGCTTCAAATCATATTTCAAGCTTGTCTCCTTATCACTTCGATCGGATGCATATTTATTGATCATATTACTCATAAACACTCAAAAGATCTAGAAATTTCGTACAATGCTTTGGTTCAGTTACAAAATCGATTTAAGTACAACTGTGCAAAACACATCGTAAGAAACAGCGTTCAAATGACCTTTGGGTTTTTTATCCTTTGGGTTTGACTTGTTGCTCTGTGTGATTATTTATATTGGGTGGAGTTTCATTCCACATTCTATGTCTCAAGTATTCCTTGATCAAAAGAGAATTCAAGTGAACAAATTAAATTGTTTTGAACGTAAAGAAATGAAAAGGGTTTTTACGGCCCAGAAGCATTTTGATATGAAGTGCGGCTCCTTTTTCAAATTTACGAGGTCTACAGTGCTGGAGAATTCTCATTTTATTTTAGTAAACTTGGCATCCCTAATTTTGTTGAATGAAGATAGACATAAAATTTCTGTAGTGATTGACTAGAGCTGAATGCAAAAGGATTTTTTGTAAATATATTCATGGACTTGAATATTTAGACTTTGTTTGTTTCGTACATTTGTATTATTACAGGTTTAAATAAAACGAAAATTTGTGCACTGGAAACATGTTTTAAATAATAGTTATGAATTGTGTCAATTATGAATGGAAATGTAAAGCTTCTAAAAGTAAAGTTCCTTCTAAAAGCTACAGTAAATCTTTTAGATAGTGTGTTTCAAATGTACATTTGTCTAAATCCCGATTAGATTAAGAAACTTGTTTGTAAATGAACGTATAGGCAAGTTATGTTAAGTAGAAATGTTGACTTCCAATTTAGAGGTTATGATATTATTCAGCATTTGTCATTTAGTATCATGCGCTGAATATTTATCACTTAAATGTATATATTTCGTCTACAAATTGTTTTTTTGTGATGTTGTTTTGCTAACTAATCTTGTTATTATTGTCATATTTTAAATATGGCGTTCTGTTATCATAGAGTTCCTGTTACTAAAATTCCTGTGATGTTTTCTTTCATCTTGAAGTAACCATCGATTCTTAAGTTTACTTAAAAGTTGGTTTTAATATTCAATAGAAGTTTATTGAATCTGATATAAATTTGCTACTCTCTCCCTTATGGTTTCTTATGCTTACATAATTTACAAATATTTTCCACTACAAATACCACAGTTGCAACAATAAATAAGACAACGATTATTTTCATTATCCAAACAAATTTTTCGGTACTTATCAAACCATCCTTGTTTTCCGAAAACGAAGCTTTTTTCATGATTTCTAAGTCAAGGCCCGTGTACCCAAATCGCAATTTGTACGCCCATTCAGTCCACTCTTTCCATTTTTCATCCAGTCCACTCTGCTGCAGCTTCAATATAGTTTTAGTAAGCCAATACCTATTAACTGTGTATATCAGCCAGTAGAAATGTGTTTCATGTTGTGTTCCCGGGACAGTGTAGCAAATTTGATTCAATTGGGAATAAGTAGAAAGAAAAAATCTGTTAAATCTTAATACGTTGTTAGACGCATCCTCGCTTCCAAAAACAATAGCATTTTTTTCGATCAACATAAGCGCGTATGTAAAAATATTTGGAATTACAGCTTTTTCACTTGCGTTTGCAGCCATCTGGAGTTTGTTCAACCACTTTGTAGTATTTAAGTTTTGCAAATTTTGAAATTCTGCAAGGATTTGATTTAATTTCATGATTTTGTAACCATTCTCAGTTAATTCGGCCGCATGTTTAAACTGATTGGGTGAAATGAAAACTGATACGCTACTAGTTATCGAGTTTTCATACAATGTGCAAAAAACCATTCCGATTGCTGAAAAAATCAATTCATATCGTGCAAAATTGTTGAACGGTTGACGTAAAATTATTCCAAATCTTATTATTGCATTGTTAAACCATTTGAACACGTTATAAATATTGCTATGTATTTCATAGATTAATGACACACAAATAATTATTAAACATGCAAGCTTCCAAACACTCATTGAAAAAGCCTTTAGCCAAACTGCATCAAAAAGTTGGTCGGCTGAAGGCACGTAAGGTCTACAGTACAAGATAAATTCAGATCGCGAACCAGAAAGTAGATGATAATTACATGTATAACCACAGTTTTTATATTTTCCATGAGAGTAGTAAAATGTGCCAAACAAATACTGAGATTTTATGGAAACGGGAAGTTTTCTTAATCCAGGTGTATCTCTATTGGAAATGACATGGACCGATAGATTGTGAGCTTGTGACAAAGCTAGTATAGTCATTAAGTCCCTGCTACAGCGATAAATATCAATAGATTTCAGAGGAATCATTAAGCATAAACTGTAGTAGTTTTTATTAACGTCTTTAAAATATGGAATCAAAATGTAGGTAGCAATATTTCTGGAATTTGCGACCGAAAACAATGTCTTGTGACAACCAAGTGGCTCAGATATACACTTCCAGATGTCGCCAAATGACTCCAAGTATCCACGATTTTGACAGTACTCATTACAAACTACACGAACGCCGGATTGCTCAAAATTAAAGATAAGTTTTAGAGCAGGATAGTTCCGAATTTTTCGCTCAAAGATATAAAATTCGTCCATCAGTGTAACTGGTTTCGATGAAAGAAACATCAGTACTGTTTGTATCAACGATAAATATATATGAAACGTTTCAAACACTTGTTCATCAGAATGAAGTGTAAAATGATAAGTTGTTATCACAACAGTAAATGGTTGTGTGAAACGACTAGTTATGTTTCTATTTAGTTTTAAACTGTAATTAAAGAACATCATCTGCCGTATATCTGCGCCTACTAGGCATTCTGTATTAGTTGAATGGTATGCTATAACATAATTTTCACTTATCTGCTCAAGATTCTGTATGACTCTGTCTAAAATAATTAATGACGTATCTTTCACATTGCATGAATTTGTTTCATCTATTGCTACAATTCTTTTAGTAAAATATCGGGAAACATATATCAGTAAACTAATCAAATACTTGTTTAACTGCATTATGCAATTTAAATCATAAATACTTAATTTAATTGTTTTTTAGATTAATACAGTTTTCAGTCTCCCTAAAAGTTGCCTAGCTAGCATTTTTATCAATTGCTTTCATACTTGGAGAAAGAGTATTTGCTGTTTTAAAACAGATAATTCTGAAATTCTAGCTGAATGTACATGTCAATCGTTAATGAAACACACTAGGTGAAATTACACTTAAAAACCCTTTATGAACAATAAAGCCATCCCAAAATTGTTGAATTCTCTATTGCTTGTCCTTACTACTTGTAATTATAAATGTACTTATACTTTTATGGTATAATTTAAAGAACATTTTAAAAGGTTTTTGTTATTTTGTAGTGTATAGACAGTGATATGACAAAGAAACTGGACAAGCATTCATGAACTGAAATATTGGTTACATATTACAATTAAACTTGAAGTCTCTAAACATTGAATACCAGGGTCCTTCACGGTAACTTGGTGGTTACAAGACAGTGGTATTATTCATTAAAAACAATAAAAGCATAAAGTAAGGACACTGGGACGAGCAAAAATAGTATTTGTAAGCTGAAGAGTTTGTTTTAATTGCAATATTTACATACAAAATGGGCACTTCAGGTATGTTCATTTTGAAGTTTAATGTGAACTAGTTTTAGTACCCCATAATAAAACTCTCTGTGATCTTATAACCCCTTATTTCTAAAATTATAAGGTAGTTGTCCACTATAAACGTGTAATGAGATGTTTAGGTGGTTTGTGGGAAATGATAATGAGTTTAGTAAGTAGGACCAGCACTTAGACCAACACTCTGGTTTTCATGATTATGTGGGGCCTTGTAAAATGTTGTGGATAAGAGAAAATGTGAAAGTATAATAACATGTTAATTAATTAATAATTAATTATCGATTTCCCATATTAAATTACATAAGCAAAATAAAGCATTAGCTAAGTCGCATTTGAAACGAAAAGGAAATACTTGTGTGTTTACTTACTTATTGTCACACAAAATATTTTCATATTCTGTAGGGATTCTAAATTTCATAATATTTGCAATTCAACTTTAATCAAACGCCATTACATCCGAATTTTCATAAATCTTCTGAAGTAAGTTGTGCCGAGAATGTGCACCAGGTTTTTCTCATGGCTGGAGTGCTCCATTTACGGAGGAATATGCGACCACCTGTATTCATATCTCTGGAGCGAAAATGAACAACACTATCGAAATGGCATATCCCTTAATTTTGCAAATACTTTGCAAATCAATTAGGTAACAAGATTATTCGTCTCATTCATTCAAGCTTATTTTTTCAGATGCCTTGGATGACCATGAACATAAAGTGAGTATAGATATTTCCCCAGTGTGAATATCATCGGCTAATTTGCCGATTATTTCATTTTCCATCCAGATGCTAAAAAAACGCACATTTCCTTGGCGACTTGACGAGTTCCCTGAAGTCAAAGACACACCAAAAAAGATCCACTCGGAGAAGTTCCTATGGGTGGCAGAAGCCACCATCGGGATGACGGCAGAGTGGAAGTTGCCTGTCCACCATCATCCCCATCCCCCAAGCAATACTCGGAAGCTCTGGTTTGAAAGCGAGTTCAAGTGCACCAAGAAGCCAACTGACTGCGACGCGTTGTGTGCCAACTATGAATTCAGAATCAGGTAGAGTGACGCCATTGAGCTTTACACATATAAAAGTAAGGAATACTTAGATTTCCAGCTTGTGATTATTTTTAATGAAAGCTGCTCCACGCTTTTTATTTATGTATTTCAAGACGGTGTGAAAGATCACATGAAAACCGACAGTACTAGGATAAGTGTTACTCGCCGTGGGAATGGGTTTTCGTCAAAAGGACACCGCCTGATGCTGGAGATCGAAATTACCTTTCCCGCTCCAGCTTTAAGTCCTTTCCAAATTTCTGGAGAAGTTCAAGTCCAAGTTTGTTACTAAACTGCAGGAAGACTTGGACAGACCAGTGGGGCGATGTGAGGCACCAGCGAAAATAGTGGTCGCTCAAGCTAAAAAGGAGATTCTTGTCAGCCGTGGCGTCCTTTCTGGTAAAGTTCTTAATGATTTAATTTCCATTCATTTAAGATGCATAATTTTGATATTACTCCATTTTAAGCGAGGAGTTCTGTTTTCGAGAGAATGTTCGAAACCGATGTGGAGGAGTCAAAGTCGGAAATTGTTCGTGTGACATCAACTTGAAGACGATGAAGGTCCTGCTTCTCCCCTCTACACTGGGACCCTCCTCCCCGAGTGGTCTAGTGACGATGTCATAGTCCAGCTTGTCTACGCAGCAGGAAAATATCCACTTCCGGTTTTACCGGAGATTTTGGATCATATCGCTGGCGGCGTATGTACCACAGAGACTTCAGGGCGGCTACTAAACTTGCCGAAGAAACCGATTGATGTGCTCTGAGATTTAGGATACATTTGTCTCTACTTTTTTGGATAATGGTGATCATGTAATTTCTTGAATATTTATTTTGATAAAACATGTACACAGTTTAGTCATAAAGTGCCAGATCTTTTGCAGGCCACAAATTCAATAAAGAAAATATGAAAACTGATAGCCATACTTTGAGTATAAATTTTAGTTATTTTTTAGTGAACATTATGACTCATAATTAGCCTTTCAATTCAATTTCAATTTATTTACGATTCAAGGAAAAAACGATATTCCGTGTTTTGCTTTGCGAAAATTAATTCATCTTTTACTTGCCACAGCGAACATGGATGTCTGAATGCCTGTCAGTTAAAATCCATCGTTTATAAGTTACGTCTAAAAATTACTATGATCCCATTGTATGATAATTTTAATCCCGCAGTAGTAGGAATAGACTATAGACTTAACAGTAATTTATTTCTTGTCACTAAATTTTGAATTGTTCTGGGTGAAATGTGAAATTTGAAACTAGTTTTGTCAGTCGGTCGACTTCAATAAAAAGTTATAATATATCTCTGTGAGAAAATTTCTCATGCTTTTTTTTGTTCAAATTCGTTCTTCTATTTTAAACTGGAGGAATCATGGTATTTAGCCCATTTCACAGAAAGTTATCATGGCAGGTATGGCCAGAGCGAGGGGATTCAGTTGAGAATGGAGTTCCAAAATGAATGACCACTTTATTCACATTTCTCAAAACAAATTAGACATTTGTCGTGGCCATTTTTACTCCATTTATACTTATCATTGTTCCTACGACATGGCAAAGTGATCCTGGCAGTTCAGGAAAGGAAGCTTATGGAGCTTACATCATTTTACTGATGTCAATCTATTTCATGACGGAATGTGTCCCATTGCCAGTTACAGCGCTACTTAATGTTGTTTTCCTTCCATTGTTTAAGATTGCCCCAACAGGCAAATAAATTGAATCGGTTACTTTTATGAAAATCAAAACCGGAAGAACATTTTGAAATTTTTTTAAATCTTGCGAACAGAGGTAATAACATCAGCATATTTGCAAGACTCTATTCTCTTCCTATTTGGAGGCTACGTCATCGCATATCCTTTGAGTATCAGCAATCATGGAGGAACCTTGAGCTGTAATAATTCTTTATCTCGTATTCAACAATATGTAATGTTCCAAAGTTAACTTTTGGGCAAATGAACATTTTTGAAAATGCTAGAATCATCAAATGACGATGCTGTTAAAACACAAGAGGATAAAAAAGGGAAAACCTCAAAGACGAAAGCTCTTGACAAAAAATTGAGGGATTTGAAAATTATGTTTTTGCTTGCTACCGCGTATGCATCAAATTTTTGAGGAACTGGCATCAATAAGTTAATTGAACAACTACTTTATAATATGAAATCAAGATGAGGAGAAAGTAATATTAGCTATTGTTTTAAATAGCTACCGGAAGTGGAACAAATGTCTTTCAGCGATGAGGAGCTGGCATCTAAAGCGTGTGGCAAGAAGCTACAAATGAGTTTCCTCGACTGGATGATGTTTAATGTTCCTCCAAAGTGTGTACTCTACTAATGTGTTGGGTCTACCTTCAAGTACATTTCCTTGGCTTGTCAAAATTTCTAAAATTTTGGGCTCGAGAGACAAAGAAGAGGGAGGGTGCTGAGAAGATGAGTAAGGCGTTGGAAAAGAGTGTAAAGAAAGAAATGAAACTGCAGTATGAAGCCTTAGGCTCCATCCGGTTCCAGGAAGTGGGTATTCTCGTCATATTCATTTTTATGGTTATTCTCTGGGTATTCAAGGATTCTCAATTTAGGAAAACCCAATCATAAACCCTTTCCAATTCACGCATAAGTATTCATGTATATTCGTGCGTTCTCATGTTCATAATTCCTGGAAAGGCGGAATATTATACGAATTTCAGGAATGGAGGTGCCTTTATGGTTAAAAACAGAAGACAGGGATAGCTGCGATATTTTGGATGAGGTTCCTCCTCTTGCTTCTCTCCCCCCTGAGGTGGCATTTGTTCGCTCAGTCCGTCGAAATCCACTCCACTGAAAAATTGGTGTGCTTGGATTGGCTCGCGTAAATTCTCATCTTTTCTCCTCTGGTTCCAACTGAAGCAGCTTCAGCTTACCGATGAAGTCCTTCGGCTGTGGAGGAAAGTTTGGAGGGAAGCAGTGCTCTAGTTAGTTTTGTGTTTTTGGAAGATTAGGAACTCGTTGATCGCGTGGAAGGGCAGGATTCCCACCATCAATTGAAATAGGACGCACCCAAACGCCCACAAATGTGCTGGGGAGGAGGGCAGGTGTGCCTCCCTTCAACTCGTTTGGGAACACGTACTCCACAGTTCACTTGAAGCTACTGCTCCTCATGTCTTGACATGAAGGGGAGGAAGACGAGGAGGTGTCACCACCTCC
>JAQIXX010004841.1:0-15261 GCA_034700605.1 Willowsia nigromaculata
TGCACGGCCCCTTTTTTCAATGATGTTCTTGCAACTGATTTAAGGTGTCTATTGTTTCAGGTAGCGGAGGACTAATAATTGAACTGGTTACTTCGCCCTGATAAAGGTTTGTTATAAGGAGGCATGCAAACATCCATGAGACTATTACAAACACCTTTTTAGACTTTTTGGTAAGTCCAGAAACTCCGGGAGAAAGTAGAGTGGATAATGTAATTACGCTTGAAGATGAAAAGTTCAATTTTTCCAGAAAAGTAGCAAGAATATTTGTGACAATGAAAGAAAGAAATAATGCTATCCAGCAATATGAGTCCAGGGGAGTTAAAAATATTTTAAATTCCCATGGACACTGATACTTCCTTCGAACATAGTCACAATAAGCAAAGTTTAGTGGTATCGATTCAGTAACAGTTATTTTTGGAATGTTTCGGGTATTTGTCTCCCAATATTTCTGCCAAGAGAACTGGAATGTTTCTGGATCGGTCAAAGAGAGATCCATGAGAAGAGTAGGGTGTCCTTGAGCTCCCTGTTGAGAGCTTTGTGTCGAATAATTTGGAATAGGATACAATGATCCGTTTACAGATTTTGCCAGTTCGTTTGCGTACATAATCATTGGAACCAGATTGACTGAAATGTTGCCATGAAGGTCCCTAATTTTGGAAAACGTCTGAAGAAACTGATTTACGATAGTGTGGTTAAAGCCATAGAAACCAAAATTAATATAATTTTTTTGTAGATTCATACTTGAAAATTTTGCCAACTAAATGTTCTTTTCTGCTTTTCAGTGGTAAAAATTGCTACTACGGATGAAAAATTTTTATGAAGGAAAAATTGCATACTACTGGCAAGGGTTTTACTGGCTTATGGATTGAGTTGAATACCCGGTTATAATTTGTTATATAAAAGGTTTGTAATTTTTTAGAATGTATTTCTAGTTTTAAGTATTTCAGTGTCTGTTGGTCTCAGTCCTAAAAGGTGCTTAAATATACGTGTTTTTAGTTGTTCTACAATACTTTTTACTGGGTTTCATATTCCATGCCTAAGTTTTTGATCAACAATTTAATGTTATGCATGACGATTATAATCTTAAGACGTTTACTATCAATTACATATTATGATACACAAGTTTTCGGTTCAAGAAAGTTAATATTTGAGGTGGAAAACCTAAAGACATGCATGTATTTATGTTTAATATCTTCTGAGCAAAATCAAGATAAAAAGCTTATTTTGATGACAATTAGATGTTTCAAACTTTTAATTTTTTATCTAAATAAACTTGTTTGATTCGTGCATGGCACTTTTAAAAACTCAAAATATTGTTCGGATACAATTGATATTTAGAATGTTTATTGATCCTTGATCCCCATTAGTGCTCCCAATCAATTTGAATAGTTAATGTTTAGCTATTATAATAAAAACCATCATGAATATGTATTTATCACTATTTAGTTTCACATTTATAGTTGTTGTGTGTAAAACATAAACAAGTATAAACACGAATTTGCACACGTATGCAAAAATTTATAAGTACATACATACTCCAAAAAAACTTCAAGCATAATTTCAAGCAAGGTATTCTAAATCGAGATCAACCATTTGTTGTTGATTTTATTAGCTTTTTCTTCCTCGTTAACATTATTGTTAGATATTGAAGTGTCGGAGAAAATATTTAGTTTCTCGTGTTTTCTCCTTTGAGCTCCACCACCGCCGTCGAAAATCAACTTCTGTAATACATGATGAATGGAGAACAAATAAAAACTGCACACACACCCAATCGTGTATGACTGAATAGACAGTGAGACCACAGTGAATATGGTTTGATGATGAATGGACATAAATGTTGAGTATCAATAGTAAAAGTCGTCTCATAGGCATACCTTTCTAACTGAAAAACTGTTGACAATTTTTAAATATATCCTTTCCTTTGACACAATTATAAACCACCCATTAAATCACTTTTCGCTAACTCATCGACTAAGCCTATGCAAATTGATACTGGATGTAGGTACGGAAAAGAATTAATCATTTGGATGAGGAATGCTGCTTTTTCTAAGAAACAAAGAGCATCTCCATTTTGCATGATTTAGAGGGAAAGGCCTTCGAAAGGGGTGGTTAATTGTCGTAATCCACAGTTTATGGTAAGTTTATGTACATAAAATATTATTCTGCTTGTTTTCTGTTCGGAGTTGTTGCGAATATTTCAAAACATGAAGTAGGATAACGTTTCCAAGATAAATAAATGAGGATAAGCGCATTTATAGTCTAATTTCGCCCCGTTTTGTTTATTTTTGCCACAATTATAGCAATTTCTGTAAAAAATTTGCTCAAATTTCGTCGCAAGGTCTCTATATCCTGTTGTCAGGTTTATTTTCTCTCAAGCTGATAAAAGACCATCGGGATTCTTTCTACCCTAATCTGAATCCGAATAGTGTCAAAATTAGATTAGACAATATGCTCATTAATAGACTTTTTTATATTAATTGTTAAATATGATAAACAGTAATGTCAAAGACATGGGGAAATCCCTTTTATGATGATTTCATTACAATCCAGTAGTTACTACTGATATGCGCTACAAGAAAAACTTTGAATAGTGAACACACATTTTAAATTTTATCCGAATCATGTATCGAGTCTTCTTAAATGTCATAAACGGAACAAAGACGTTTATTTAGGAAATTATGAAAATTTCAAGCATACAATTTACATCCAAAAGCTTCTTATCTCATTTTTGCTCATAAGATTACAAGCATAAAAATTATGCATTTAAGTTATTGATTTTGCACCTCAAATAGCAATCATCTGAACTTTAGCCTTATATTCTTGTCTTGAGCCATCATTCATTATTAAAATGATCATCTTTGACTTGCTTATAAAAACTGGGGAACATAGTTATGGGGTTTTCCACTGAAATCCTTTTTATATTTTAGATTCTCCCAAAATTTATTTATGCCACAATTTGTTTGTTTACCTTAAATTTTAAACTATTTTTGCTCTAAAATATTTAGGCAGGGCTTATTTACATCTTCATAATAACGCACTACTAAACCAAAATATCCTTTGTAGCAATAAGATGAATCCATATGTACATAATATATGTAACAAGGTGAACACTTTCCTTTTTGTATTGCTTTTGACTCACTTGTGTTTGTGTTCAAATAATAAGTAGCTTTCGAACTTCAAACAATCATTTTGAAAATATGAAAAAAGGAACGTGAACAATAAAATTAAAACTTGGTATCCTTCCTTATTATAAAAACAACAGATAAATATTACAATTTATTTCACGTTTGTAGTTGTAAAACATACCATTATAATACAAATTTTGAACGTATACAAAAAGGTTAAGGCACATGGAACATGCTTTTTAGACTGTTTCGTAAATTGATCAATCGTTGTTGATTTTATTAGCTTTTTCTACATCGTTATCATTACTGTTAGTTATTGAAGTGTCCGAAGAATTTTTAAGTTTCTCGTGCTTTCTCTTCTGAACTCCACCGCTCCCATCGAAAAGCAACTTTTGTAATATGATAAATGGAGATTCAAAGAGAAGAGTGCAGGCAAATCCAACCATGTATGACATGACCATATGAGCGAAAAATAGGTTGACAACTGTATAGTTATCCCACTTGATTGGAACAGATAGACCAACGTGAAATATAGCTTGAAGATGAATTGATGTCAGGTAGACACAAAAGCAAAGTCTTCCCAAAGGCATGAACACTTTCCAACTGAGAAAACTATTAACAATTCCCCCGTATCCTTTGACACAAGCAAAAACCACCCATGAAATCACTATTCCCCAAACTCCACGACTAAGTCCTGCATAAAAATAGCCGGAAACGGTAGGGATCTCGTTGGCAGGATCAAACCATGGATAAATTCCAAAAATGAGGGCTAAGGCGACCCCTGTACAGCAGAGCCAGCCCACAAGCACCTGTGGTCGAGATAAGTGGACACGTTTTCCCCGTGTTTTGTGAAGAAGCCACCCAAGCCATATTCCGATTAAGAAAGGGGTAATACGAGACCATGGTCGATTATAAATTTCTGTAACGCCTAATCCCAAGCTAAACACAAAAGAAGATAATACATTTTAGAACTTTATGGCATGTAGGTAGATTCAGCCGATTGTCTAAATTGATTCATAGCCGCACATACTTTCCAGTGATAACCATGGCTGGAGAGACGTCAGTTCCGAAACGCACCACCAGCACTTGGGAAACACACGCTAAAATTGTGTAGATTGTCAGAAGAAGAAGGCCCATCACCTCCCATTTCCAAATCGGGTAGACAATCAGAGGAGACAAAATGTAAAACTGCATGTCGTTTGCCAGATACCAGGATTCCCCGTTGCACTGAATGATAAAAGTAATTATGAAATAACCGTTATGCAAGTAACGTTACGAATATAATCTTAAGTAAATTAACATTTTCAATTACCATTTCTTTAGCGTTCACTAAGTTATTGATGTAAAGAATGTTAGTCCACCAGTTTTTTCGACAGTTATCTTCCGCAACTTGCAAGGAATACCAATTTGGCCCATTGCCAGCATATACAAGGAGTGTAGCTGCGATTCCCACGAGAATAGCATAAGTTGGCGTCAACCTGGAATTCATCAAAGTTTATTCATTTATAGATGATTTTTAGAACATTTTGTCAGCATTCTTTGTCAAATCTTGTACCTAATATATCTGTGCACATAAAACATGATAACATTGAATTTTCCTCTGGTTCTATCCAACATTTTAAGTATACTGTATGCTGCCAGCATTCCACTCATTGTGAAAAATGTATCCACGGAGAAAGTTCCGTTAATTACAGCCAATACACTCCAGTTTTTATAGATCTGTGTGTAAACAATGTTATTCATACCATTACATATTAGTATGCATAGGCACTCTAGAAGGGAAGCGTGACATTTAAAAAATTGCTTACATTCTTCATATCAATTTTATTCCAGTGTGGTGCTTGCATGAAGGCAGCGTACGTGTGTGCTAGGACCACCCACGCAGTGCTGAAAAATCTTATTCCATGAAGACAGCCAAGATCTTCGGCACTTTTCCTTGTACTCAACCATTTCTTCGTGTTGGTATACAAGGAAAACGCCATGAGATACTTGTAAGCCTTCCCTTTTGGCTGAACAACGTGTTCAGGTGCGTGACTATAATAGTAGTCGAGAATTCCTGCTCCCAGCGCAAGTGACACCAAGGTGACAAGTAAGATGCTGTAACAAAAATACAGAGAATGAATACTCAACTTTTCCCTTGATACCGGAAATTTTTGAATGAGTATAATATTTTTGCAAATGATTAAATGAAAACTTACATTACAGCTATGGCAGCTCCATCCAAAGGACGCTGAGAATTGTCTGCACAGTTTGCTACTACTGGCCAAGGTAAGTACACTGGGTCAACGGGGAGATTTGGAATACTAGAGTACGCCATATGCATACCATTGACCAAAATTTGTTGCACGTCTGATACAGAACAGGAATTAGGTAAGCATACAGCCACAGAGGGAATCATGAAAATAACTCCTGAAGGCGGAGTTAACAAAATTTTCTGCAAAAGATTATCAGAACCATTAATATTAGTTATTTACGTGGAAAAACAAAAGCTTCCCATATGCTAATTTCTAAAGTTCATCTTCTCACCAGAAATTCCCCCAAAGATACTGATTCATGAAGCCCGATCTCTTCTCCCCATAACTGCTTCCCTGGGGGGTTTGCCACAAGTGACATGGATGTATTGTAATCCAGAATATATGATGTACAGTACTGGCCATCAAAGTTTTTTTCTATGTCCTTTTCTGGGTAGATATCATTGAGAATTTCCAAGTTGTTGACTTTCACCTGAACGCATTCATCAAAGTCTCCGTAGGCATTTACATGACCAGACAATATACCTTCAGGTAACTTTCCCCACGCGTCGAGCACTTGATTTTACGAAGAAGAAAAAAATCAAATGCGTCATTTTACAGATTTTAAAATGGGAATGAGAAGTGCCATTGAAGTATGAAAAGCATACTTACTGTGAAGTACCCATTTCTCATTTTCTGACCCTACATTTCCGATGTTCTTCGGACCCCATCGCCAAAACCATTCTGTAACGTGACCTTTGCAAGTGTCGCTAGTCACCCCATTCAATAATTTCTTAATAAATTCACTAAATTCATTCTGACTTATTTCAGATGAACTATTCGTCTTTACCAGCTTGATAAAGTCTTGGAGATAATTTGGAGTAGCTGCTTTTCTCAGCCATTGGCGCTCCAAATCTGTCAAAGGGTTACTAAATACTTTCTGAAAATTACTACTAAAATCTTTGATCTTATTCACTGTTTCAAAATTTGCTGCATCTGCAAAAAATTGTAGAGAATGGATCGCCACTACAAAGCCAATCCATGCCAACGTTTTGGCCATCGTGAAAATTTAATTTAATCGTTAATTGACGTGCCTATTCCAGTAGCTGAATAGCATCAGCTTAAAGACGTGACCATGACCACTGAATCCAGAATCGATCTTGTCATGAGGAGTTAAATACGGAGACAAAATTCATTGGCATGCGTCATGTGCGTATTTGAAATGTTTATTAGATTCAATTAATTGCAATAATTTATTGAAATAAGATAACCTGGATGAATGACATTTGAACATTATAACATTGTCTTAGTCACTTGAAAATCAGTGGGAGCGCTGATTCATATATTCATTGAATTTATTAATGCTTTCGCAATCATTCTTTTCAGCATTTTCTCATTAATACCATCAGTTAAAAGTGAAAACATGCATTCTGCAAAAACTGTTGTTCATGAGTTTGATTTCGGCTTACGTAATAGCTTGTTACTTGTAATACATAATAGTGGGAGGTAGAAATTAAGCCATGTGATGCATTGACATTTTTATCCATAATTGTTATTGTTGTGGACATTCATGATAATAATGATATTTATTGCGTATGAAACGATGTAACCTTTATCGAGAAAAAAGGTGATATCAGCAACAACGAAAGAATAGATAACAAGCATGTATCATAGTTCATAGTACAGTAATTCACGTTTCAGTAGTCGCTGACACGTCAATATATGTAGCAGTAGCAGTATGACCTGATATGCAAAAAACATAGCCATTTATGACTTGAACCCAAAAATACCGGTACATTTGTTTAAATCTCGAATGTCAGTACCAAAGTTTTTGAAAATTCAATAAGTTCTGATCTGAAGTGAAATTATGGTGTAAGATAAATAAGCAATTATATTATTAATTTTATTTATGAGCTGAAAGAATATAAAACTTATTTTTGTACAAATTTTACATTTACCTAACACATACCTAAAAATAAAATAAATATATAATACAGTTCGTTCGTGAATCAAATATTTAAGAAAGTGTTAAGATAAAAAAACTACATTAATTCTTCAAGAATACTTATTGAAACGAATCAGCGCTTATTTTTCTTGTGAACGTTTTTAATATGACGTTTCAAACTAAACTCAACGAGATGCTTTTCTTTCGCTTTAAAAACCTTTCCACACTTGTCGCATTCCAGTTTCACGTGTGTACCCTTTTCATTGTTGTTAGCTTTAGCTTTTGATGATGATAAGTGTCGATTAATGTAGTGTTCCGTCTGCTTAGCCTTATCTGAGCTCAAAGTAATCGTAGCTGGGCACCTGGGGCATATCGCGTAGCCATTCAAATCTTTAGAATGTTTATGAATTTCATGAGTAGCAATGCTGATTGCCTGATCAGTAGTAAAAGAGCACCACTGGCAAGAAAACACTTTATGCTTTTCCTTTAAATGATGTTCCAGATCTTCTTTGTAGAGGAAGAATTTATCACAATTGTCAACGGGACAACTTGTCTTTGAAATCTCCTTTCCTTTCGGTCTTTTTCCAGAGCCATTGTTTTTACTGCGTTTAGATTTGTTTGTCGTTGCTCTGGGGATACTTAATATTGGTGCATAATCAGAGTCAGAATCTTCTTCGTGGGATGACTCAGATAAAGATGATAAGTCATTATCGCTTTCACTCTCGTCGTCATCTTCATTTGTCTTCTTCTGACCCGCAGCCGTTGAGCAGGAGCGTTTTTTAATGTCTCTGAAGCATTCTCGAGTAAATAGATGACTTCTGAACTGTTTCTCATTGGGAAAGGATTCAGAACAATTGGGACATATTGATGTTGACTGAAGACCTGACAAGATTTTATCGAGGACATTTGTAATGACATTTCCACCGGAGGTGGGAGCATTCCTATCCTTCCGTTTTTCAACTGCAGAAGGAATCTTTTTCAGTCTCTTAGCTTTTGGCTCAGTTGTATTAACACTGGAAGGTCGCTTCCTTTTTTGACTTGCTGAAGACGCATCCTTTTTCTGGTTGACTGGTGGGCGTGGGGGGCTCAGTGTCAAATCAATATTTTCATCAGTGAAACAATTTCCCACTCTGGCATGACGAATGATGAGCTCTTCAGTCGGGAACGTTTCAGCACATTTGATACATTTGTAAATTGGTGCTGGATCTTTCTCCATCACCTCACTTTCTTTTTCTGACGCTGATTGTGAATCGAGATTTTCTAAGCCCTCATTTGGACTACCAATTAAATCATCTAGATCTGAATACATGGCGTTATTAGCGCTTTCTTCCGGAACATCACTTGGTGGAGACAAAATTGCATTTTTGCTGGTTTCCGTGGATGTAGATTGTTTGCTATTGCCTTCATTAGTGGCTTCGGATTCCGTGACAGTTGTGCAGTAAAAGTAGTGATGTTTGGTAACTCCTTCCGTTGGCAAATCACCACTTTGCAGGGCATTCAGAACGGATTCCGGGGGCGTGACGAAACTCCCACCATTTGGTCCCTCAGCCTTGATAACGTACATGATTTCATTTGAGTCTTCATTGTCTTCATTGGAGTGAGTGACGATTTCAATGGATCTTCCATCCAAATTGTTAGATTCAGTCGTTTGTGGAGTACAAGCATCACCCTCCTCCTCACCACAGATAGTCGCATTTTCTAAAGTTTGACCCAAGGAATGATGTGATGCATCATTAATTATGTTTATTGGTGACAATACGACTACTGGATTTCTGGCTTTCAGCCTTTTGGAACCTACACACAAAAGAGGATACTACATTATTAGAGATTACACACAAGTCGTTGTAACAAAAAATTTGTGGAACACTTTACAAGTAGAGTTATAAGTCTATTTAAAACTTACATGCATCAAAAAGCTCCTGTCTAATTTGTGTCACTTCCATCAAATCTTGCTGAACTCCTGCATCACTCCTAAAGCTTTCCTTAAACGCCTTAACTCTCGAGGGCACCTTCCCTGCATACTTCATCACCATTTGGATCTTGTCCAGTCGCCATCTCAGTCTCAAATTCAGGTACTCAATCTCTTGGAAAATACTACAGTAATTTTCAATCACGCTGAAGCAATCGTCACAAACTCCACATTTTCTTGCCAACAATTGGAACTTTTCATCCTCTCCATTTATACCCTTTTTATTTGAACTCACTTGGCTGCAAAATCTCATAAAAATGTCTGATTGTCTATTCTTTTCATTTGCTTTATCAATCCTCAGTTCTTTCAAACTGTCCTTATCATTAGTAGTCAATTTATAACAAAACAAGCAATACAGTTTTTGCACGTGCATAGACACTTTATTTGGAGAAATAGAGTTATCCTTTTTTGTACTAACGGTTGTGCTACCGTTGCTTGACCTTTTACGTGTCATTGTGATTTTTCGATTGTCTGGTGCAACTATTTTTAGTGTTTTTCACATGAGCTTGTTCACGTCCGTTATTAATGAAATGTGTGTAGTTCGTGTCATGAGTCATGCATTGTGCACAAACAAATCACAGATCTGTCCAGTAGTACTTTTACTTGACTGTGTGAACTTTATTTGATGTGCATGAGTAAATGAGTATGAATGCACATAAACCACAAAATACATTTGATTCGTGTAAATTTTGTAAGAAAATCTTAAAACACATTATTAGGCACAAAAATATCAGCCAGCAAGCAAATATCGAGTTGGCTTTTGGGACTGTCCATAGTTTTGCTATACTGCTCCACATTCCACTTTCTAAACCTTTTTAGACGTGGAGTCGTGGAGATTTCAGATAATATTTCGTGTTCGTGCAAAGAAGAGAAATACATAATGTTTTTATGTAGCAAATAGTAAGTAACGCAAACGCAGCATGTTTTATATAGCTGGTGAAAAATGAAGAGAGCTGTTCATTCATGATGATGCTTTGTTCATAGTCAATTACTCCGGCTTAATTTCTTTGGTAGAATTTTGCATGAACATTTTTGTTCTGTTTATTACCATGTAATTGTATGATAGAACAACATTGTAGAATGGAATTCCTTTTGTTTGTTAATTATATTTATTTAAAAAAATAAATATTCAGGTATACCTACATATAAACCAGAAACACTGCACAAATGCAACATCAGTTTTCTTTCGGCTAAATAAAGTTTTGTCGGTAGGAAACGAATTTTTCAAACTTTCTTCAGAGATGTTTTCCATCGTCCTATTAACTTTTACATTTCTTTATCAAATCTGTTCTGTTGGGATGAGCATGTTTCAAATGGCGAATTAACAAAACTTTGAGTTTAAAATTGTTATCACAAGCTGGGCATGAAAATAAATTGATTATTGAATGATTCACTGAATTTCCTCTTAAATTGGTAGTTCCAGTTTCACATCCTCTTAAAACACTTCTCGTTAACTTAGGTTTGGAAGCGGAAGTTGAAGGCTCTTGCCCATTGAGTCCTAGTTGTGAATAGTGCATTTCCAGTTCGTGCTTGTTGGCTTCCAAAGGCTTTGGACACCTGGGACAGATGAATTGGCCATCAGTATTTTTAGAAGTATGACGAAGTGTTTCATGAGCATTGGCATGATCCATTTCAAAATTGCAGTGTTTACAGGCAAATTGTCCATGTTGCCTCAGATGACGACTCAAGCTTTCTCTGTTCAAAAAGAATTTGTGACAGTTTTCTCTGGAGCATTTGTAAACCGCTTGTCCTACACTTTTGCTAGGAAGCTTCGCGATGGAAACTGAGGCAAGCGCATGCTTTGGAATACCAGACTCCACGGATGTCGTTAAAATTTCAGGATGATCAACATCGATCACTTCTAAATCAGAATTTTGTGGATTCCTGCATTCTTTCTTGTTATCACTTTCAAAAGCTGTTGCTGTAGTAGGATTTTTATTCTCATTCACATCAACATTGTCTTCTAAATGTCCTGCTGGTAGAGATTCCTGAGATTGGACCGCAGTGTTGAAATCAGGTTTCTGAGAAAGTACCTTTGCCAAGCCTGTAGAACCTAAAATATACACACATACAATGATTAATTTACTGAATTGAAAAAAATATATCTGAAGCAGAAAGTTATTTTTAAAGTAATATGTTTTTCTTACATGCATCAAGAATTTGTTGACGACATTCCATGGCTTGCTTCATGTGTCCTTGATTCATTGTCATAACAATTTTGCCGTTCCAATCTTTATGCTGATAATGAAAGCTCTCATTAAAGTTTGTCACTCGTGTAGGAATTCTACTCGCACTTTTCATGATTTTATAGAGTTGGCCTAGGTTCCAGTTGAGTTTCAACTGGAGCGCTTTGATTTCTTCGGCTAGTTTACAATACGTGTCGATTCCATAGAAGCAATCGTCACAAATGTCGTTTGCGGTTATGATGGTGGGAGTACTGCTGTTACACGACGAGGCAGATGATTGAGGTGCATCAATAGAGCAAATAAAATGATAAAATGTTTGGAAAGTTTTCATCTTATCATTTTGTGGCACTGGATTGTCAGATTGTACAATTTTATCTACAACTGGCTTGTAGCAAAATAAGCAACAGTGCTTTTTAGTCGCTGCAAAATTCGCTGAATTTCTTGTCATTGCCATTGTAATTAATTAATGATGTCCTTTCCAAACTCTGAGCGGAAACGAGTTGAAAATTGTATAAAACCTTGATCTTATGTGAAGATTTCTAACAAAAAATTGGCTCTATCAGTGGTTATACATGCTATATTATGTAGTTCGAGCCTAATTTGAAGAAAACAGAACTCAAATCATGTGAAGAATGTTCTTGCATAGACATGTCGTAAGTTAAGTAAGTACCCATACATACTGCTAATATGAGAATACCGGCATAAACCATGATACATACACTTTTTGGCCTGCCTGTGTAAGATATTGAACCTTTCAAAGGTACCTATACAACTTTTTTTATGCAGCTATGTGCAGTGATTTTGTTTCTCATGAAGCCCTTTTGTCACATAATGTTTTACCACTACATGAAAAATAAAAGGAAATGGAAGGTAAGACAAAGTACCTACTACTGTATATCCATGCACGTACTGAATGAACTGAATCTTGTGAGATTGAATGCTATCGCTATGATTGGCACATGTTTATAATATGCCTCCTATTACATACAGATAGATAAGATAAAACCCAAAGCGACGATTTTAAGCATGAGACAATGAGAGCCTTAAATACAGTAAACCATCGTGTGTTCATGAAAAAAATTCTCCGAGATATGGTAGGAGATTACATGGATATAGGACACTTAAAAGACAAGCAAAGAACTATTGAATTTACTCTTGAAACATAACAAACGTCATGTTCATCTTTGTGATAAAAAAGTAAAGATGAAAGAATGCATGATATTTAAGAGAATTGTCATAAGAATTTTTCAGTCTCTCAAAACATAAAATTATAATTGCATGTAATTTCTACTGCTTTTATTACGTCATGGTTTACTTTTACAGAATCATATTACTTAAAACTACACGAAAACTACTGTATAAGTATTAACGAGTATAAATTTAGTACATAACTTAACGCATATAAAATTAAAATACTTAAAAATTAATGAAGACACAACATAGATAACAGAAAGTCTTTTCTCTCTGTTGACGACTGACAACTTGAAAATAACTTACTTAAGTATAAACTAGCAACCATGCCTGATTGTCAATTCTAAAAGGTACAGGCTAAGAATTAAATTTTGCTATTAGCTATATTCCAACCTGGTAAACCTGCAAACTTTATGCTAAAAACTCAGAGATTTGTTAGGAATCTTTTAGAAATGCTACAAATAATTAGGGATATACTATTCATTATAGCTCATGACCAATCACAAAAGCCTCCAGCTTTGGTTCAATGTATCCCATGTTCTCGTCATTGTCACCGTCCGTTGTATTGTGATTGTTCATACTATTTTCAGACATTTTATTCCTTACCGTCACCTCTACCAGTTTTATTTGGTCAGGATGCTGACTATCAAAGTGGCTGATTAGATGCCCTTTGTGGAAAAATTTTGCTGGACAGTGTGAACAAGAGAATATTTTCTCTGTATCCCGTGAATGCACAGTCAATTGATGTTGTTTCAGCTTACTTTGAAACCGACATAATTTTCCACAAATTTGACATTGATGCTTCCAAATGGCTTTGCCTTCATGTAGTCTATTCTTTTGCAAATGTAGAAACAGCTTTGTTTCTGCATCTGTCATTTTAGTAGCTGTAAAACTTTGTCCGCATGTTTCACAGAGAACAGATCGAATTTTGCATTCCTCCATGTCTGACTTTCTAACATTTTTAATTTTTTTGGAGGCAGCTTCCTTCCTAAAAATCTTACGTGGAGCAGCTTTCTTTTGTAAAGTCTTCCTTGAAACAGTTTTCTTCCTATAAATCTTGCGTGGAACAGATTTCTTCCTAAAAGCCTTGCTTGGAACAGTTTTCTGCTGTGAAATCTTGCTTGGAACAGCTTTCTTCCTAAAAGCCTTGCTTGGAACAGTTTTCTGCTGTGAAATCTTGCTTGGAACAGGTTCCGTTTGTAAAATCTTGCTTGGAACCAAGTGCTTTTGTAAAATCTTGCTTGGAACCGCGTCCTTTTGTAAAATCTTGCTTGGAACCGCGTCCTTTTGTAAAATCTTGCTTGGAACAGCGTCCTTTTGTAAAATCTTGCTTGGAACAGCGTCAGCGTCCTTTTGTAAAATCTTGCTTGGAACAACTTCCTTTTGTAAAGTCTTGCTTGGAACAGCTTCCTTTTGTAAAGTCTTGCTTGGAACAGCTTCCTTTTGTAAAATCTTGCTTGGAACAGCTTCCTTTTGCAAAATCTTGTGGGAAGCAGCTTTCTTTCTTAAAATTTTGCGCTGCGGACCGCCCCCAGTAGATTTCTTCCTCTTAATTGGAGATGATTGATTAGCTTCCGAATCCGAGTCATGCCGGTGTGGCCTTAAGCGCTTAACGATTTCCATTAATTTGAAATAGTTACGACGAACGTCCTCATCATATTCCGATAATGAATTCTCTGAATCGTTATCAGGCTGGTCTCTGCATAAAACAATGGAAGATAATATAAATTATGAATACAATGCTCACAATAATATGTAGTCATGTATTAAAAGTAAATTTTACTCACTCTGTATTGTCATTGTTCAAATATTGGTTCAACTCCATTTGTTCTATCTTTGACCCATCGGTTATCTCTACTGTGCATGCAAACATTGGCGTGGCGTCATCTTCCACGTGACCATTGTCATTCCGTGGTTCCTCCTTTAGAACAAAGTGTTCTTTCTTTGAGTGATCTTTTAATGCTTCCAGTGATGAAAATTTGGTAGGACATTTGGAACACTTAAAAAGTGCTGGCAATCCTGGACTGGTTGAGGGTATAACTAAGGAATCCGTCCTTGGAGTCTTTTCTTTTTGAGATTGTAATTTTGTTGGTTTTGCTAAGCAGACGTCAACGATTTTAATTGGTTTCCGTTTTGATGGTGTCGCCGGTTTCCGTTTTGATGGTGACGCTGGTTTCAGCTTTGATGGTGTTGCTCGTTTCCGTTTTGATGGTGTTGCCAGTTTCTGCTTTAATGGTGTCTCCGGTTTCTGCTTTGATGGTGTCTCCTGTTTCCGTTTTGATGGTGTCGCCGGTATTGCAGATCTTCGCTTGCAAACGTACATTTTATTCGGTGATGGAGATAGGGTGGCCATTGTAATATTCAAAGTACTATTATTTGTCCGATCAAAACATGGAGATGATAAAATGGAAGCGCTCCTTCCACTTCCAGCATTCGAAGTGAAGTTTTTTCTCCAGTTTTCGATATCAGTCAGTTTCTGGGCACCTATGTAAAACAATTCAATTTAGTATTGAAGAATTGTAAATATGCATTAAATAAAAATGGGAAATTATTAATACCTACTTACAGTACTGAAACAATGTTGTCCTGTATTTTAATACAGATTCATGGTCCT
>JAQIXX010004842.1:0-15259 GCA_034700605.1 Willowsia nigromaculata
CGCCTTAAACAAAGGAAAGGGGGTACCCTTTAACATGGAACGTCACAAAAACTCAGACCCCCCCTCCCACCTTCGGCGGTGACATACTTAATGAATGGTCCCCAAGGCATGCATGTTATTTTAAACATTATCTAACTAATACTTTCAAGCTTCGGTATCAATAAAAGTGGAAAGGCTATAACAATAACAAAATGTTATCCTCTTCAAATATTTTTTGATAGTGAATGAGTTTTTGCGTCTCATTTTGAGAATCTAGAAAAAATAAAGTTTTGCTAAGAATAACAAATCTACCTAAGCAATAATACAGTATGTTACGCTTGCTTCAGTATTACAAAATTTTTACCGTGTCGTAATATCTATAACTAGGGCCTCCTCACAGATACAGTTTTTTCGTTATAATAATATCATACTACATCTTTGAATGCCTTGGAGCAGGATACAAATACCCATGAATTTTCGGAGCATATCTATCCCATCCCAAATCCCAACATAACATGCATTTATTGTAATACGAGTGATATTTTTGCTTTTTGATTCCAGTGTCTTCAACACGTGACGATCGTGAACAACTCATCAAGGAAATCACAATGATGCAGAATTTGGGTTTTCACTCACAGATTGTTGGATTGCTCGGGGCGTGCACAAAAGGGCGCACACTTTGTCTTGTTCTTGAGTATTGTCCTGGAGGAGATTTGCTAACTTTTATACGCAAGGTCAACACAGATAAATCGAAAAGTAAAAGTAGAACTGTCACGTGTGTCGTCATTCTGTCTCTTTCGCAATAGATTTAGAATACAATTAGAAATTCATTTCCTGGTAGGAACTGTCGGGAGAGGCACAGCTTTTGTGTAGTGTTTACTCTCTGTCCTCTGTCCCACCTCTGAGGCTAAGGGAAAAGAACCTTGCACGTGACATGACGTGACTTGAATAAGAAAATCTTACCATTATAGTTCATGCAATTCCACAAGGAAAGAGCACAAGAATGTATTATGCTTTTATGAATGACTGCCTTGCCTTGTCATCGTTGAATCTCAGCACGAATAAAGTTAAATGAGCAGATATACTATTGTTGTCACCAGCGAGAAGGTCGTTTTAGGGCGTGCTTTGATGAGAATCTTGTTTATGTCAGGTGCATTATCAATGTTTTGGCGGTTAGAATGTAATTTGGTTCTGGAATTGCAACGCTGTTTCATTAGTTGGAACAGATTTGATAAAGGCTTTTCAAATAAAGCGTATTGACTAAAAGACCGTATGTTATGAATAGTAAACTAGATAAAATTTATTATGGACCTGGAGTTTTCATAATTTACTCTCAGTGGGAATAAGTTAATAGTATATAGCATAGTATCTGCATATAATTAGAGAAAAACATCATGAATACTGCCACCCTGCGTTATTTTTCAAATTTTAATGAGACTACTAATGAGATGCATGGTATTAAATTCTTTCACTTTTACAATGGTACATAATATACTCTATCTATAACTACTTAAGCCGAGCTCTAGTTTGTTTTCATTCATAATGTCAAGTTGTCAGATTCTTTAAGAAAGATTACAGTTCCAGTAACCAGTTCTACAAATTGTGGATTGTTTCATGAGTAATTATAGAAATTAACGGGAACAAAACTTTAATCAACTGTAAGAATAGGAATTGCGAACTTTCCCCAACATATTTTATTGGAAAAGGTGGTGAAAGCTGCCGGATAAATCTGGACCACACAAATGTAAATCAACTACAGATGGAAAAATATATGCGTGTGTGTGTTTGGCTGGTATTATGTTAACAGATTTTGTTGCATAATAATATATGCCTTTCACTTTTGAGGTTTTCACTCCCACAGATTGCTCCATATGGAGATTATTTAACTCGGTTGCTCTATTGCGCTGCGTTATAAACCTACTGTTAAGTAAATATTGCTCTAGAATCACAATATGTTTCCTTTTGAAATTCAAAACACCAGAGTAGTCGCAGTAATATTATAGATAAATGATGAACGTGGGAGATGGAACAACCATTATTCAATAACACTGAGTTCGACAAGATATTTCTACAAATGCGAATGGAAAATTTATTGTCCGTGTTAACATGCAGTCATGTACAGGAACAGGTTCTTAGATCATATCTCAGAAGAATCAAATAGATATCATGAACGAATATTTTTCTCAACAGGTTCGAGCAAAATATTGGCCTACATTGGGATGGTCGGAATCCAAAGAACGGAATTCTCCTTTCAGTGGGAAACGCAGCACGACAGCCCCAGGAATGGCATTTTGTGGAACTCACAGCGGTAGTGTTCTAACCTGTCATAAAAGCAATGGCAGCAGCATAAGTGAGATGAGGAAAAGTTGCGACAGCTCACCCATAAATTATGCGGATATTGGAGGATTTAACATGTCTAGCTCATCCGATGGAAATAGCTCTCCTGGAGGTATATTTTTGCCACGACAAATTCTTTTGCATATACTATCCATGATAATATGCTTTTCAGAGTAATCTACCCAACCGCATATCTCAAATTTTTAGTATATATCAGTTAAATGAAGTATGCAAAATTTAGTTTGTTTGTGCAATATCCACCCTTTTATGTACCTTTAGAGCATAATTATTTGAGTTGACAAGTTCACTTTAGGCAAAAATATTCATTAGCGACGGCTGAAAACATGAAATGAATGACTACTTTACTCAGTTGGTTTTATACTCATCAAGTGTAAATTATCTGGACCAATGCGTACCAGATTCCATGCATGAATGCACTTTTAATAATTCAGGGTATGATGAAAGAAAAAAGTGTAGAAAAAGATAGCTGAACAAACCCACATCCTGCTGAGATGGCGTGTTGCTCAAAGTATGTGAACAAAAGACATTATGCACTACTAGAACAAATTGCGGACAAAAGAAAACTTGCTGAAGTCATGTCTCTTTACTAAACAATGCACATTTTTGTGTTGTTGTAAAAGCACGTTTTCAACTTCGTTAGAGCTTAAGCATTCATGAAAACGTGTCACTAACTGGTTTGTATACATTTTAGTAAAAAAAAACCATCATCTCAAGTTTCATGTAGGTTCATAGCTCAACATTATTAGAAATCCTTTTTTTCGAAGATAGTGTTACTTTATATTTTGATAGAAGTATTTTCGGTTTTCAGTCGACATTACTCAGTCACTTAAGCTTGGGGCTCTGGAAACTCACAGAAAATTTCACAAAGGCTGTTATGTCTTTGGGATTTCATATACTGAAAGGAACCTGTGGATACGAAACTGATCATGAGCAACATTAATAAGTTTATGAGGCTTGTCTTCGGTTCAATTTCGCGATTACACATATTCGTGAGTAGGGGTTGGATTAAGGGGTCCAATTTCTGCATAAACGAAGGTGTTCTATTTATATGGATTTCAAGTCAAATTTATGAAGTGTAGGACACACTTGGTATTTGATTACATTGTTAGGTAACTGAGCATGAATTTTGTGTATGCTTCGAGAGAGAAATATAATGTACGCTATCCACGTGTATTTTACTCATACGAATTCCTCCTCTGCTAACACGTGATCATCATAATCTTAGCAAAAAATAAGAATCATGGGTGTTGTAAAAGTTGTTCACAGTATAGTGACGATGTCAAAGTTGTGTCAAAGAATATAGATTTGATATTTGTCGCAATATAATTTGCGCCAAAGCATAACAAGTAGGTATTTGATGAACAGAATGCAAGCTTGCAATAATTTATAATGATTTTCTCGTACAGGTGAAAACTGTAAACGAGACTTACCATATTCTGGAAACTCAGGAAAGTCAGAAAATAACAGCCTCCCACCATTATTCGTGAATGACGGCCAACAAGATGATGAAGACGATGAAGATTTTCGCCCTATTGATGAAAAGGATGTGCTGTCGTATGCTCGTCAGATTGCAATGGGAATGGTAAGAATTTCATGAGAAATGTGAAATATTTGACAAATAAAATTATATAAAGTTTTTCAGTCAAATAAGGAAACAAGCATACCCCGTACCAATCAGTCTGTAATATGTTATACGTATGATATGCTTTGCTTTGATGATATTGAAACTACTCGAAGAAGCTCATCTTTCTAAAGTGACTGTTTTCTTTGCTCACAAGGTTATGCTTGGTTTATGAAAATTATAAAGGGCTTTTGGAAACCATTTTATCCGTCAATGATAGCAATATATTAAATGGAAATGAAATTTCTTTAGCAATTTTCAAAGCAAGATAAAATTGGGATCAAGTGACGTGGGTGTTTTAATAAAAACCATTTTAGTATGTCAACAAAACTTAATACGATAGACATATTTGTTAACATACGTATAATAAAATTTTGATTTGGAAATCTGTATTTCAGACTTCATATTGATCCTAATCTTCCGCTATTATCATATCATAACCCTGTATAGTAGAGACTACAAACTGGTTTCCCATTTTAGGGGCATATATAATCGTGTTAGGAATTGGAAATAAATCGAGGAAACCAAATCCATGTCTATCACAAAAAATCTAGACCAGATATACATCAAAATGTACTATTTGAAAATGTCCGATATAATAAGGTCCCAACCACAGAACGTCCAATATACAAAATATCCTTCCCACAAATTGTCTCCATGATTTAAAATTTATCTAAAAAATTGTAAATGTAGTGGAACGGAGTGCATGGATGACATTTTGAAACAAGGAATCTTAACAATCATCGGGAAATTTCAATTTCAACAATTTGTCTCAACATCGATTTGTATGCACTTTACAATGTTAAATTACAATGCTTACTGGTAATGCTCTAACACTGACTGCTATATGTATATGTTGAGCATTACGATTCGACCAACTATGGGAATTGGAATATTTTAAGATGAGTTTTTTGAAAACGTGGATTGGTGTATTTTGGTAAGGATATTTTGTTTGGTGGACCTCTTCAAATTGGGCTTTCTGTCGTTCATTCTACATCATGAATGTTATACTATACTTCGCCCACACAACATCTCTTTCTTTGCATTTTATTTTAAAACCTATATGGCACAAATTTCGATGAAACTATCCTATTATGCTTGGAGAGAGATCCTCAACTTCACAAAGATTCATTGACAACTAGTTTGTTGTTCTGTGTCTGTGAAATTTTATGTGACATGACAGTTCACGGTGAAAACGTATATATTACTTATACCTATGTCTGTCAGAGAGCAAAAACTTTTTTTGATATTCACAGTTATAAACGTATAAAAATTTAACAAAAAAGTTAAATAGAAAGCTAGTAGTTTTATTGATATACATTGTCATGTATGAATATTAAAATGTGAAAAGATGACAGTAGTAGCAATAATCCAGGTTGCTTGTCGGGCGTCTCTTCTATCTCCACTAGATTCTAATACACCGATTTTTACATCAAAATCTGTGTGCTTGTTTGAGAGAGGCTTCCTCGCTCCTTTTACTCCAACTATTCCATAGTTTCATTCAACGTAATTTTATTCAAGTGAAGTTTGCAATGACACTGATATCCTTACCCTTTTCTCTTTCATTTTTAGGAGTACCTAGAAAAGAACAGGGTCGTTCACCGAGATTTGGCTGGGCGTAATATACTCCTGATGGGGGACTACAAACATTGCAAAATAAGCGACTTTGGGCTAAGTCGCGATATCTACACGTGGAATGTTTACCATCAGAAATCCAATGGGAAACTGCCAATCAAGTGGATGGCCATTGAGAGTATATTTACCCATGTTTTCACAACAAAATCTGACGTGTAAGCTAATATTTTCGGTCTCATTGGTTTTTATAATTGTTAAGCATTTAAAGCATACACGATAAACATGAATTTTTATTTTGGCCCACCTCCCACAGAACTTTTATATAAAGAGAAAAACATGGCTTTATGTATGTACAATATTCCATGAAGCCAATTAAACAGTTATTGTAAGGAGTTGTAAGCACTTTCATTTCATTAGAAACAGAACTGCTGTGAAGTGTTCTTGTGCATATAGGTACTGATTAATTAATATTAATAATGTATAGTGAAAGAAAGTTGCCCTCATCCGTTTACAAGTATTTTAGAAACTTATCTGCAGTAAAGTGGAACTCTTAACGAATTATACGTGACACATAATGCACACATATTAATGACAGAATGGCAGTTTAGAAATGAGGTTCCAAGCGTTTAAAGAGATTTCATGGCAATAATCAAATTCAAGGCACTTTCCCTGAGTTCATGCCACTTGATAAAGCATGATATTTTCAATTTTCTTGTTTTTGTGAAAAAATAAATATCTTCGTTTTTACAAAGTTTCTTGTTACTCGTTTAGGGATATTAGATTTCGCGTGCTACACACTACAAACAATTTTTTGATTCCCTATATGAATATTTCACTTTTAGCATCTCGAGTTTTCATTCAAAAAAATGTAACAAGAACTAGCAGAGTGTACAGAAAAGATATTGAATGGAGCGAGAAAATTGTTTGGTAAAAATTGCTTGGCATTCACGCAAGTGCTAATGGATGTTCTCTTTCTCTTCATTCCTCAAGGATTAGATACTCAATAAGCTTCAAAATTTCTCAAGTTTCATTTCTTCATTTTCCCAATCCCCATGAATCTGTAGCTGAAGTAGCACTTTTCCCCAACCAAGCCACGATCAAAAAATACACATGACTGATCACTTGTAGGTGTGCGTCATAATAAATTCAATAACTTGATATCCTTTACACGTCCATACATGTTATCAAGATCAGCATTTTTTTGTGTTATCACACGCTGTTTGAGCACTTTTTATTTATTGAGACGACTCTCTCTTCTCTTTACTTTCCATTCGATTTTCGATCTGATGCTATGTATTGTTATCGTGTTACATGCTATCCATTTATTCAGCAAACCAGTGGCATGATATATGATTCGATCAGATTCAGGAAGAAACACGAAATAGTAATGTATATATATTGTAGAACATAGAGAAAGCACGAGCGAGTCAAGGGAAAGTAAATGCTGAAAAGTAAAACACGTCACGTCAAAACTGTAGCTGAACTTGTGTGTCGGTGGTTTTGATTCATACAAATACCATGATAACATAAGATGATATATCTATGCTTTACCTGATCCAACTAGATGGTCGTATGGAATTTTGCTTTGGGAATTGGTTACATTGGGAGGAACGCCATATCCCGGACTGGGAAATACGGAGTTGTTCCACTTGCTCAAGTCGGGATACAGAATGGAGCGTCCTGACAATTGCTCAGAGGAATTGTAAGTAAACCTGTTGTCATTATTTTGCGCACAATGTGCTTGTAGAAAGTTGCTCAGAGTCTTGAACTACCCTTAAGTTAGAATGTGTCAGTTTCTTATTGCTATTTTGTCTGCTTTCACATTATGCTACTTTCACCCGTAGGACCTTCATGGACTAGCATTAATTTAATTTGCATCTTACATTGTTCATTACACACCCAGACGTACATACGTATCAATTTATTACAATATGTACTTTGAAGTTGAGCGTCTCAAAGGAAAACCCTACTACTGTCTTATCATCAGACAAGTAGAAATAATTTGGAACGCGTGAACAACATGAAGTTGGATATTGCACCTGAATGAATAGACTTTCCTGCTAATCTATCTTCCCCTGCCTAATATTAAATCTCATCTTTTGTTCTTTTTACAAACGCGCAATTCCTTGAAAATGATAATGGTTTAGTATCAAATGAAAACGGAAACAAATTGCATATTATAGACCATATCATCTTCATATTCACGTTTACTGATTCAATGGTCTATCAAGATCTTAGTTTATTTCCTCAATTTACCTCACCTATTTATATAATAATGCAATATATTGAAATATAGTTTGCAAGATCATGAATGACAGATGGCATTCAAGCTCTATTTCATTTTATATAAAAGGTTTTTCTAGTTGAATCCTATCACTGTCACGCCTTCATGATGACACAATCCTTCATCATAGTTTCTGCCGAGAAGGGAGAAAATGGCAACATTGTTGACAACGAGAACCACTGATGCACACAGATTTCATACAATTTCTTAGGTACCTATACACATGAAGTAATAGTTTGATGAAAATGGAATCAGTAGGAAAAGGAAGGAAGTAATCCCACGCAGATCCAACTTCAGGGTCACGATCAAATCATGTTGACGCAGATGTATATCTCGATTTTTGCGAAAAGTTTGAAACCTTGTAAAGTCTCCTCAAATTCTCAACAGGCAGCTATAGAAAAGAATGGAAATAATTATATACTTTTTGCAAGGATGCTCATGATGAGTTCCGTATTTATTAACAGAGGTTCATTGCTCACATTGCTGACAGAACAAAGCAAATTGTTTTTATACTCCGTTTCAGATTTACAGTTGTTTACAGTTTGGGACCACTATCTCCAGAGACATGTGTACTATTCCAGCATGTAACAGTGACAGGAAATAACAATGCCTATAATTAAAGCTATATAATTAAAGTACTTCGTTACACTGATGAAAGCATTGCGCAAGACGAAAATTGGAAATGTTTTTAATAGAGTTGATCCCGGATAGTTTGGTTGTACTTGTTTCATCATTCCACATGCGTAAATATTCCCTAATCCAAATCCATCCTACGAGAACATTTATTATATGTAAACTCACGTGCGCAAATCCATGCACAGAGGTTTGAAATTTTAACTGTTTGTACATTGTTGCAGTCATGCAAACTGCATGCTGTCATCACTTAATGCCTTATATACATGAGAGAAAAAATATGGGCGTGTTTTCGAATTGCGCAAGTGACATGCTTTCTGGTTGGACTAATATTAAGCATACAAAAGTACTGGTCTGGTTGCAGTTAAAAGTTTTCAACGAATCAAAATGCATACCGTTTTATCGTCCAAACTTTATTACAGTTTTAGAGGCACTTTTTACGTGTTGACTACCTATCTATGGCTTGTTTTATGCTTTCGTTATGTATTTTGGTTTGGATTAGATGCTTTCACTCTTGAGTAAAGAATACATGTCCAGAAGGGAAACCATAATATTTTATTGCATCGTTCAGAATTTTAATAACGACTGTTTTCATTTATTCCAAAAGATATGCCGTAATGAAAAAATGTTGGAGAACGGCGGCCGCAGCACGACCAAATTTCACCGAGCTCAGACGTCATATTGAGACAATGATGGAAGCTGCTGAACCAAATCTATATTTGTCTTTGATGGCAGATCTCCCTGTGGATTATTTTCAACTTAGCTCGAGGTAAGCCTGGTGAAAATCCTGTAAATGTATAAACGAATGGCACACCAAAAGAAAAGTAAATTAGGCAAAACAAGTACCAAATTATGAGCTAGTTCGTTAAATTGCAATTCACTCTTTTTTGCGACCTTGTCTCATGAGAAATGTCATAGGTAGAGGTGAAGAGAGACATACCTATGCATATGCCACGACAGTGATTTACCATTGTACCTGCAAATACGGGTAAAATACATACCATATAGAGATAGATTGCAAAGATAACTTAACTGTGCATTCGCCTTATTCTATTAACCTTTCAATTAAAGCTCTACACAGCCTATCAACTTAATGCACCCGATAACATCGATATAAAATGTGACCGCCACTTCATAATGCGATCAACATAGCAGTAGAAATCCCCTTTCCAAATGCCATTAGGTGGGAATTAAAGTCGAAAGGTTCCTATAAAATAGCCGTTGTAAGTCTTACCTAATCGTTTTCCTCGCATAGAAACACTTGTCTTAACTTTTAGCTCACGTTTTTGAGCGCATGTTCTTACGTCTTGCACTTTACTAAAGGCAATATCATAACTTCACCTTAACTTATCCCTAGATAGAACAGTCAACTCATTGCACAATAGTTGTACCTTAATAACCTAACTATATTTATCTAACAATCAAATTAAATTTTATGCCTACGTGCTTTTAGAGTAAAACAGCGGCACAGTCAGAAAGCCAATCCTAAATAGCTATGAGAATCGAAATAAAGAGCATGTTCTTTCTTTTATACGGCCGTTTGCCAGCTTGAATAGGTGGATTGCGTAGGTACTATTAGAAATATATAGCATTACATAGAACTAAGACTAATAGGTAGTTGTATCAGCAGAAAAGAGTTAGTTAGCAGAATAGCCTTCCGCTTATTAATAGTCATGAAATGAGTACTTATCGCTTTTGTTACTTCCTCATTAGGTCTGATATTCCCTTGGTCGGGAAAGAGGATGAAAGTTTGGCCACTCCACTCAGAGATTCTCCTATGGGAGCCACCAGTAGTCTGTTCCATAGTCGTCACAACAGTAGTGGTAAAAATGGTACAAGTGATTATGGCAGCATAAAAAGTAATTTCGCCGCTGCCGGTTCCTCTCAGTCTTCATCACGGAGAAAAAACCATTCATACCACAACACTGCATACGCACATCAGCATCATCATCATCATCAACACCAACATAAAGGATCCGATTCAACAGCCGGATCTCCCTCCTGTGCTGCTACTGAATGTAATTGCAGCAGTTGTAATAATGCTGGTAGTCTTTTCCCATCCACACATGATGCTGCTCTGTATCAGAACAAAGAAGTGAAAGTAAGTCTGGAGAAAGAGCAACGGAGGAGAAGTAGAGGCTCGGTGGTATCCCCGTCTAGATCATTAGTGACCAATGCATTTCCCTCAACTTCATCAGGAACAGTGACCTCTTGTAATTTGAAGTCAAAGGAAATTGCATTAGAACTTGGCGAAACCACCGTACAACCTGAAAATTCACCGAACCCGCAGCCACTTGTCATCTCTCAGTCACTCTCCAGACATAATTCCAATGGCAGTGCGGTGAAAGGGATTCGGGAAAGGGGTCTCTTGAGACTTCATCTCGCCAAAATGGAAAGCCAGCAGGCAGGTATTGTAGAAAATGGGACACCACAGTTGTGTCAAAATAAGCTTCTCAGCCCAGATTCGGGGATTTTACTTCAGCGTGGAGAAGATTTGCGAAATACTGATTATGACTCGGAACAAACAAGTTTAGCTGGAGAAATTGAAAATAATCCTGAAGACGACAGTTTTAACGATAGAAACGATGATGCCAGCGGGGAGAGCACGAGGCCGCCACTGCCCGTAACCACATTTAAGGCGAGGGCTCCATCACCTCCACCAACAGACCAAATAAAGACTCCTTCTCAATCTCCATTGCATGAGGAAGGTCACCATAATAGTGACTGTAGTCAGATTTCCCTTTGTACCCGAAGTGGGTCTCACAACAGTTCAAATTCGCACCATCAACAGAACCAACAGACTTTTCCAGTAGAGAAACGATCAAAGCCAAAACTCAATCTTCCATTTGTCAACATCAATGATATGACAATCATTGAGAACAGGACGTACGACATTGCAGATGTTTAATTGTTGGGTATTAATGAATGCTTATTATAAGAATGTCTATAATATAGATATAGATTCTATTATTATGAATACTCAAATCGACACGGTGGATTGGTCCAAGCCAAGTCATACGAAAAATATCTACACAGCTTACTTATTACCTCCAATGTCGGGAAGGTGTGATTTGTGTTTTAATGATGTAAATATTATATAATAGGTAGGTGTGTTTTTACTGTAAATATTTTTGTGCGTAGTTAGCATTTAGTTGTTTTAGGAGAAAGGCCATTCTGATGTAATTTTCAAGTGTTAGTCGGTCACACGATCTCAATCTAGCTCAACCATCCAGTATTTTAGCTTTGAACTGGTGATAACTTTATATTGCAAAACGTTTACCGAATGATAGTATTAGATCTTATGAAGTAAATGATGAACAGTCAACGTACAATAATTTAAGATTACAATATTGTAATTTGCAAATAATGTTATTGTCCTACATTTCTAATTTAGCTACTTTACCTGATTACAAATGCGCACACACAAACGAGAGAAGCCAAATTATATACAAAAGTTTATTCGGAGAAAAAACGGGGCTTTTTGAAGGTAAGGTAGCCCTCAAATTACTCAAACTCGAGAATAAGTGATTATTACAAGTTGCGGGTTGTAATCGTAAAGCGTAGCAATTCTTGATTCTCCACATTTTGTACGACTTTGTAATTTCTTCGTGTTTGTTGATAAGTAGCGCATACATAAGAATTATTCGTGGAAAGCGACGGTGCTATTATACTTACCTAAATTCATGGAAAACATTATCATGATACGTGAAATACGATACGTGGAATATGTTGTCCATAAGATACCTATGCATACAAATACATGTTTGTATTATTAAGTAACATAATATGCTCTTGTCTTTCTTGTGATACTCAATTTATGAAACAAAATACTATTTAATTAAGGAAAATTAATTGAAATATGCAAATATTTTATCAAGTGTATGTGGAATAAGAGAAATGTTTGGGTTTTTGAATCTCCAGGAAGAAAATTGTTTTTGCTATATAATAAAAACGTTGTTACTTGTACATATGTGTTTGTCTAGGTATCTAATTGAATTCTCCCCGGTGCAATCAAAAATTGTAATAAGTTCATAGATAAGTAGTATTTAGGTAACAACGCTTCATCTGTGGATCCTCGTTTTATCGTTTGTATGTCTCGTGAAATCGTGTCAAACTTTCCATTGAAAACAAAAAGTCGTTCAGGAAAAGTCAAGTAATTGAAATGTGTTTGATATTTAATTCCACTTTTACCTAGTCAGTATTCATATAGTCAAGTTTGCTATATGATATATGCACAGTACATTACATGATGTATGTACATAATCTGATTGACCAAAAATGTAAGTGTAAATGAAATTATTAGGAGAAACAGCGTACCTGAAAGGTGATCAAGATAAATCAGAATTTACACATGCATAACAATTCTCATACAATTCAGCAAACCAAATTTGATGTTTTACAATAATATTTTTTGCCGTTATAAGGCATGTTTTAAGTTATGAATTGCTATTTTTTATGTACTGCAACAAGAAAAAGATTTATTCAAAAGCTCTAAATGCTTTATATTTTATATTTACGCCCACGCTGTATATTAAGTGGAGGTAATATGTTAGTTTATACATCTAAATTATGGCCGATTTCTGTTTGATGCTGAAAGTAAGCCTGAAACTAAGTAATTGTACTCCACTCAAGGAACATTTGTTAGCTTTAAGCCCTCTTTGATTTAGTCGATGGTGCTTTACGGAAATTGAATGGTAATATCATGTAGGTACTCAAAATAGAATAATACATCTTAAGCTTCCATTTTATATTTCTCGGTATCTTAAAATGAAAGCGGACGTATGTATGTAGTGAAAAATTAAAAATAAGCGTTTATATTTACCTTCCTGTAAAAAAGTTGGTACTTTTGTCGTTTAGCCGTGCAAAATCAAACGATTTCCTGTTAATACACTGATTCGATATTATTATTAAAAATTATCGCAGAGGTTACATATTACATCTATGAAATGCACGATGTGTTCTAGTTACGTCCTAAATGTATGGGCGAAGGTGAAAGACACTTGTGGATACTGCATTTTATCGATAACGAGGTCATTCCAAATTATTCAGCCAGATTCCGACTAAATCAGGGTTTTCGTTTGAACTTACAACAATGTAAAGTAATGTACCTAGAGTATGTGTGGGTTGTAGTAAACCGATTTATAATTTATATCTACAAACAGGCAGCATTTTTTTTTGTGAATTGTATACCTGAGTGAACATGTTCTAAAACGTGATAATAAAGTTGTATTTTTCCTCAAATGAAAAATTCCGAGCATTGAGCATGCATTGAAATTAATCATCGCTGTTTGCGTAAACATACATATATGATGAAGCATGTAAGCATATTATTTATGACAAAGCCGTCATTATTACATATTTCTAAAATAATGGTGGTGGCATAAAACGAATGAAAAGACCACTGATCTTCACGGAACATGGGAACTTCGAACTCTCCATGCATCAAAGTGAGTTTGTAAAGATTTATTAAATATTAAAAATGATACCGTCAGCGCTTTGTCCACAGAAACGGAAAGCCTTGGACAAATCGAAAAACATTTCCGTCCATGCATTCCTCGTTCATTTCATCATAAATGCTATCTTTTAAAATTATGTTTAAACTGTGTCAGCACTAGTACAGTTATCATAAAACATAAAATGATTTCATCAACATTTTGAATCATCTTATTTTATTGCAACTTACCGTGCTTGCTTTGGATGTTTCCGAGATAAGAGCTTGATATCGGTACTATAAAATCTAGCTCTACTCACAGTACACCTCTTGACTATTCGTTCTTTGATAAAACTTAATTACTAACATTTCGCAGTATTATGAGGATATTAAAGTTTTTAATTTACTTGTACTTACATCCGCCTTCCTTATTGTGAAAGTTGAGTAACAAAGATATCTCTGATTGAAGGACATGCCAGAATTAGTTCTTGTATATCGATTCCCTTTTATAATTGATCTCAATGATCTCTCGTGTTAGTTTATATTTCTCACGTTTTCTACATGAAACTTCCATTTCTATAATCATTTCCTTTTCATTTTTTTATGTATATTACTTATACAAGGTCACAAGGTTTCACACACATGAGGATCCTGCTCAGATCGAAGGGGTTAGTTATTGTCGAAAGCTTGCATGCTATGTACTTTCCGTTTTCATCTCCATCATATCATTTGTCATTTGATCAATACATGATCATGTTTTTCTGTGACAATCAAGTTTTTTTTTCATTGCTTAACATATTACCTATGTTTCTGTATATTGCATTGCTTACGAACACGAACAATTTCATTGAATAATGTCAAACATTAAAAAAATCGAATTGATTTGCTCGTAATACTTTCGGTTTCTAGCTTGATTAGGTTGTAATAACTAACCCAGGTATGTGGAAACCGGAACGCATTTTGCATAAAGTAGAGAAAGTGAAATCAAAAGTTGTGAAATACAACTTAAACTGCGATTTAAATAATCTTTATTTAATTAAATTTGGCAATGATGTGGTAAAAGTTGTCACCCTAATAATATTGCTGACTTAATTAAGTAAACTCCACCTACGCTATTGAGTGCTTGTCTTGTCACCCTCTATTTTGTGGATGACAAAATTTCTAACTTGCACAACCGCTCAAACATATTCAGTATCCCCATATCTTGATTTATCCAGTGCTTCCACTCCTAGAAAGCAACTTCTAACTAATAATGCTACGGAATCCGGACACAATGCCGATATCACAAGTAGCGAGTTTTGAAAACTCGCAACTTAGTACCTGAAACTCAATATTGGTACTAAATCGCGAGTGCCAAGTCACAATCCCCGATATGGTG
>JAQIXX010004843.1:0-15258 GCA_034700605.1 Willowsia nigromaculata
TTTAAGAATGTGAATGCTTTTATTTTTGATGTTGGTTTAACTTTTTAACTAATTGTAAGATAGGTCATGCAACTTTTGAAAACAAATCCTTAGCTAATCAAAGATTTTGAATATATTCATCTTTAACTTCATTAAAAAAAATGTATCAAAAGCAAATGTGAGTAAATCGTACATTCAAGTTGCATAGAAACTTCTAAATCCCATTTTTGAAGATAAGGAGAAAATTTAAGCATTATCTAAGCATAGCATTTAAAGGAAACCTTGGGCTGAGTGACAATGAGCACATATCGACACGCAAGTAGCTCTTGGCAAAGATGATTGAATACAGACAGTGTCATGTTGGCATTATCATTATTTTGTGAGTTTTAGTTTACACTCATAGGAGGTACACATATCTCCATTATTTTATTCACAGCTTGCTACGGATTTAAAACACGCAGAGAGGCTTGATTATTTTGTCATCTCTTTTACTACTGATGATTTTAGTGTTTAGTCTTAGTGCTTTGCATTTACTGGTTTCATAAAAGGGTTTCATAAATTTGATTCGACAAGTTAGGTGAAGGAATGCATTTTTCGTGCTACCAGTTACCGCATATGCATCAATCATAAAAGAAACTCGTCCTATTTTCTAAGTTCACAAAGTATGCCGTATATTTAGTAGTCGGAAGAATATTTATGTATTTTCATTCACTGCATTTTTCACTTCATTGTTGTAAAAAAAACTCGAGAATTACTTGATGATCTTATTCCTCTTTCAGAGTGTCGCAGTATGCGATTGAAAGCTTGAGATAATAAATAGCAATTATTTTAAATGTCATCCATACGAACCGTTCCTTCACCTCTACAATCCACTTGACTGTCTGTTATTATCCAACAGTATTTAGTTTCCAAGAGCATGTCGTGTTTGCCAACTAGTCATGGTAAATACCAAGGATAGTCTGAAGAAGAATAGCATTGAAGTAAATGTACATTTACTTCAATACTATTCTTCTTCAGACTATCCTTGGTAAATACAGCTAGTAAATAGCATGAATAGAAACATGGCGAAAGCGTTTCTGCCAAAATCATTGCCTCATAGATCAAAGTATGATAAATAATAAGATAATCAGGTAATCGAATCGAATCTGTACACTAGCATACAATAAACTAACGTACATAATGACGACTTATGACTACTTGTAGTTGAATATAATACTGTATTCCATTAATATTAGATTTCTAACATTTTGTAATTTTAGATAGTATTTGGAATTCTGGCAGCCCTTGCAATCTGGACATCAATGAATAGTACAAAAAGTGGCATTCTATTCTTTGAACTTGACAAAAAACCTACTGATATATTCTATGTCATCTTTTACGTCTCATACGGTATGATTCTGCTACAGTATATTTACTTCATGACCTTCTCTCAACCCGAAATCTCAGAAACTCTGCACAAATGGGAATTTCATAACTCCGTGACGTATAAACCAAACAACACAACACATGATCAATCAACCAAAATTTCATTCAAGCACCTCGTATTGATTTGTGGAATTGGCTCAATTCCTCTGTTCTTGAAATACATCTTGTATGACGGATTCAATGAGTGGAAATTTGACGAAATGTTACTACAGCATGGCATTGACTTCAAATATAACTTGGCAACATGGACTGCTGGAAATAGCGTCAATGCTACGGAATTTTACATTCAGTCAGAAAAGGAAGCTGAACTTTCGACATACTTCTGGGGATTAGTGTACATGTGGATGTACATCTATTACCAACTGATGGTGGACGCTGCAAGAAATCTAATCATATTAGTTGCAATGGTCAACAATGAGCACATTGAGAGATTTGGTATGTGGGTCCGCGATTGTACATCGTCAATGCCATTCCTCAGCAACCCGGAGAAATACCAAAAGTGCTGGAGACTTTACAGACAAACGAAGGAAGTAAACAAAACTACCAATAAAACATTTGATTGGATGCTGAAATATTTTCACGCCAACAACACCATGATATTGACATACGCGCTCTGTCTCATCTTCAAAAAAGATGCCACAATATTAGATGGATTCTTCTATTCATATCAAGTTGCCAAAGCAGTGTATGCTTACATTGTGGCCAGGAGAGCTGTCAACCACGTAATTTCCCTAATATTTTTAGTTACTGCTAACTGCAGGATTTTTATAAGCTTGGCGATAATATTTGGATGGATATTATTGTTTCAGAATGATGCGGCCCATGAGTGGATAAAAAACTTGCCTTCTGAGAGCCAATACTTCAACATTGGGCCTGAGCCCGTTACCAAAATGGTGATGCTGTTTGAGCTTAAAGAGCAACAACTGGGTTTGGGCACTGGACAGTTGCTGATTGATAACTCATTTTTATATAAGGTAATTTAACTAAAAACTCAGGAACAAATGTAAATTTAAATTGGCATTGGGAAATTTAACATTAGTTGCTAAGTTCATAATGAATTCTGACGCCAATACGGCTTTGATAGCAGTAGGGTGACTCATTCATGGTTTAAAGCGAGCCTTTCGAAACGAAACTCATTCAGTTTTAAGATTTACAATTTCCTACCACCCGTTATTTAGTTGATTAAGAACAGTGGCGTTTTAAATAAGCGTAAATTTTCTTTAAATACCTCAGCAAAGCAAACATATCAAGTTTACCATTTGCAAGAATGTTAAAAGTGAGATAAAGATTGTGCGACACGTAATGATTGAGTTAATGAGAGCAAGTGAATGGTGCTCTTTGATATTACGTATTACAAATTACAATAGTCGATCATAATCTATTTCAATCAAAATCACTTTGATTTTGCTTTATCAGACCTTTTTATAAACTGTCTGAAGTGGTTAAAAAAGCTCTGAATAACAAACAGTTTACAAAGGAGAATTATCCAACTTATTTCAAGTAATATTAATCGTTGTAATTTTTGCATTTAAAAATGTTTGACTCGACTTACATAGCCAATTTTATTGTTCATAAAATTAATATAGTATGCAAATTTGTACGTTGTCACGATTGGTGAGTTCAGAACAGTCACAAATTCTCTTGTTTCAGCGACAAAATGGGTGATAATTCGTGATAAAAGTGTTATTGTAATATGATTGGTAGCTAAATGATAACACACACTTTTATCGTATGCATACCGTGTCACTATTATCATTAGTTTACAGTGTTTTGGAATAGGACATTGTGCTCTACTTTACATTTTTTATATTAGTTGGTTTAAAACTTGCGCACCACAACAAAATGTTAATCCATTTATTTGCACACTTTCAGATGGCTACAGCTTCTATATCAATTCTGGTTATTCTGGTGACATCCAATTTCGTTTGAGGCCACTCAGAACATGATGACAAATTCCACAATATTGAAAAATCGCTGGTTTCCGAAGGATAGATGTCCAGTGTAAAGCATTATTCCAAATATGGTTAGTTATGAAGGTACTTGGCATGTTTCGACAATATTATTATTATGGTTATGATGATCAAATCGAAACAATAATAACGACAATGTTCAGTGAACTATTATTTCATTCAAGGAATGCTTGGTTTGGCTATCGTATGGCTACTCGGCTGTTTCCATGTAAAATATGCATTTCCTGAATATATTTGATGTTATCACTAAAAGTAAACTTAATATTTGAATGTTTTGTGACTATTAATAACTTAGCATTTTGCACTGCATATATTGCATACATTGGTGAGTATTGTACTTAATTAAGTTCATGGCTTTAAATATCGAATCCTAGCAAATGGAAAGCTAAGGTAAAGGTTGCAAATCTTGCTTTAAGCATATCCTTTCAAAGTATTACTATATACAAATTTTCCAATAGATTAATTAGTGTGGCTATTATTATTGCACTATTAAATATGGACTTATAATGAATATACGTAATACCTTATATTACTAGTGCATTGTTGGAGCAGTGTTTAAATAATACTTTTAGGTTACTGTATGTTGATCATGAAGTTACCGTAGATAAGTAATTCGATGGTAATAAGTAATTTATACGGATGAATTATGCACTTATGTATATGCAACAAAACTGAAACATTCACGTACAAGTCCTGCTTCAAACCTGAACCCCTAATAGAAGGAGCAGTCAATTTGGCAGCTAACTTTTAGCACTATAACTTTGAATTAACCTAAGAGACATAAAATAGTTGGTCTTCGTGTCATAAATTTAATTTTCGTTACAAGAAAATTAAATTTATGACACGGCATTGTGCAAAATTAATGGAAAAAATGCTAAACTGAACAAAATAAATAAACAAATATTATATCTCCTTCAACCCATTCCGCTGAAACATTTAAATGCACGTAGTCAATACTCTACATTAAAATTGAAGTAACAAAAACATTAATTATGATATGTGCTTAAATAAAATAAATTAGTACAACAACTCCAAATACTAGTTACTTTTCGTTTTTTATCAAACGAAATAACAGTTTGTGAAGTACATATCTCAATCACCGTTAGACTTTTGCTGACCAGTAAATTGACTGTGACTAGGCATATAGCTCGGAGCTCGGATAAATTAATATGGCAAGAGCTTAAGGGTTGAATTTCACGTTGCTCGTATTTACAATCAGGGTTCTGGAGAAATCAGCACGTAGTAAAATTTAAGGTGTTGTTTTAAAGATTTGGAAACAGACTATTGTCTAAAAATTAAAAATTATGATTTCTAAAATATAATGCTTACTATAAATAAGTCAATTTAACTATCCTTAGAATAAGTGAGTATTTAAAATACAAGTTTTTCATTTAATTGATTGTACTTGGATTCACTATCCTAATATTCCGAAATCGTCAAACAATCTTGCTGTTTTTAAATCTAAGAGCTCATATGGCTGAATTAAAATGCTTTAACCTGAGTTTGTAGGCAAAGAAACGGCACATTATGCAAATTGATTATATCCGGCAGTTGCAAAACGTAGTGATTAAAATACCGTATTTATGTCTATATACATGCATACATGAATAATACCATAAAACACAATAGTTATAATCAGTAGATATTGTATTTGTTAGTTCGAAACAAATTAGCATTGTCAATGTTATTATAGTTGTAAATAAATATCAATCAATTATTAAACAATATTATTGCAGCAATTAAGAAAATTCGTAGCATTACGTATATTCATATTTGATTGAGACGTCTGGCGGATGCAATAAACATTAAATAGTTATCTGTTTATTGTCCCTCCATTTTATGACAATCAAGAAGTCAAATGTAAAGGGAAAACAGATGTGCCACATAAACATTATAGCATCAATCAAGTCTGCCACGGAATACCCATTGTACCAATTCGTTTATCAATCAAAACCCAACGCATTTTGAAGGATGAAATTGACTTCTATTTTTCTAACCGTTGCAGCACTTGTGGCAACTTTTGTAACAGTAAGTGGTTATAAATACATTGATATAAAGTTTGCATTTATTTAATGAGAAGTAAATATTTTGTTTGCTTCCAAGGATCAAGCAGAAGCCAAGGTCGGCATACCACCCTTGGGAGAAGGAACTAGAGGAAAATAAAAGTTAAAAATGGGCAAATTTCAAACGTTCAAAAAAATCTAAAATCCCAGGTTGATCGTAAATGAAACGAAGGGGCATAGTTGGATATAAAATTAGCAAACTTGTTACATCTGTAATTCAAGTAAAATATGTCTTTTCAATACCCTCGTTTATCATGTCTTGAGCAATAAAAATAATGGAAATACTGAGATCCAAATTTCCAGTCCAGAAGAATGTTTATCATGCATTATAGCTGAATGTAAATGCGAATTAAAATTTAGGAGTAACATTGTGCAATAAGCTAGGAAACATATCACATACAGTATTGAACCAAATAAACAAAACGAATGTCGCCTAATCAGTGTATATAAAATAACATTTAATTGAATAGTTTGCTGCAATTGTTGACTTGAATAAATGGACAAAACTGGTTTAACCTTCACCAACTGTCCTTTGCTCGAATTAGAATTCTATTACAAATTGTTAGAAATTAGAAAAGCACACTTAAATCTTAAATAAAGATTCAATTGTCAACTTATTAGAAATTTTTTTGTAGCAGCAACTAACAAAGAAGTGAGGAACAGAAGCAGAAGTGGTACATAAACATTGTAGCATGAACCTAGTCATTTTTGGAACATAAAAAATCTATAACAGAGATGGCTATTTCCCAGGGTTTTACTCAAAAACCCAGCGGCACGGGCACTAACGGGGTTTAATGGGTAAGTCGGTTTAAATGGGTTTGGAGGGTTTTAATGTTTTTTACATGCATTAATTTGAATACACTTTTGGGGGGTTTCAATGGTGCCATAAGAAAGCATGTTTATCCTATTTTAACCCAAAGCCCACTCAAATCAAGTGATAAATGTGTACAATTACATACGAGTTAAATTCAATTCACTTAAATTTCTGCAATTTAACCCGGAGCCATGGCTGCTCAAATATATTCAAATTACAAAATCCGCGGGATGAAATTGACTTCTATTTTTCTAACTATTGCTACACTTGTGACAACTTTCTTAGCAGTAAGTGGTTTCAAGGAACATTCAAATGAAGTTTCCATTTATTTAATGAGAAGTAAATAATCTTTTTAATTCTCAAGGATAAAGCAAAAGCCAAGGTCAGTCAACCACCGTTGGGAGAAAGGGCTAGAGGAAAATAAAAGATGAACACTTCCGAAAATCAAAGGTTCCAAACGTATGTAAAATCCTAGGTTGATCCGACATGGAACGAAAGGGCTTTTACAGGATAAATTTGTTACATCTAGATTTTTAAGACTATTTTGTTTTCAGCAATAATTAAAAAAATATAAAACATTTCCTTAGTAAGTTATATATATTCCTTAGTCTACCAGAGGTACCGTAAACCATACTACATAATCTTCTTTCTGCTTTGAGTCATTATTGCCTGATTATATTCTTCGTGTGGTTAATGTACAAGTAGCAAACAAAGATACTACATTTAAAATTTAATGACATGAATATAATCATTATTTCATACGAGTTCAATGCCATGTCAGTTATTTTAATGTTTCAATCAAAACTGACGCTAAATAATACAGAGGTTTTTTGTTTCCCGTATGTATTTAATTTTGTGGAATATAAACCTTAAGTAGGGTTTTGTAGTGAATTCGTTTTACATTCGTTTTCGTTCAAAGGTTTTTTTTCAAACTAAACCTTACTCTGTTTTAAAAAGGCATTCATAATCGTACAAACAGTGTTTCAGTCACAAATAAAACTTACGAATTGAATGGGGTTTTCATTTTAGACAAGGAGATTTTATTTTGTAGAATCGATGTCTCGGGTTGGAAACTTGTGAATAAGCAGTTCGTTGAATGTGCAGTTTGAACTACAAATACACATGGCAATTTAAAAGAGCATAATACCATATTCATTTTATTGCAGCTTCTGATGGTATGGACTGGAAACGGTAGGCATACGTAATGCACCACTTCATTGATCTTACTATCACACTTTGTAGAACGAAAATATTTTAATTACTTTTAGAAATGGATTTTTCAATAATCACATAAGAGCAACGTAGAAATTCCCGTATTAAATATTCTGGTTGAAAACTTGAGAATCAATTGAAGTTTTGGAACGGCGGGTTTTCGTATATTTGTTAATTACTGGATGCATATGATGCGAATTTTTTCCGGAAATAATGTCCGGGTTTAACTGATATTGTGCATTAATGACAATTTTTTAAGATACATCTTTTCAAACAGAAACTTGTTTTCAAGAACTTGTCTTCTTAACAGAAGAAAAATCGCCTAGAAGTATTTCCTAATGTTTATTCATTAGCCTTAGTTAATTGAAATTTAAAACAGTTTATATATTAGTTATAAATAAATCAGCAGTTCAGTGGTTTATTTCTGACGAAAGGAGAATTTCATGATGTATGAACTGTTTTACTGAATAAAAACAAACAATTTCCTACGATACAATAATGTGTATGGATTATGCATAAAAAATATCATAATCAAATAATAGAAATTTGTAAGGTTCATAATCAACATAAAAAGCCTTCATCTACACACGGTCAACATGAGCAGAGAAATTTCGACCATGCTTGCATCCCTACATTTCTAGTCGTTGGTTTGATACTGATAGTGAGAGCAAAGAAAATGAGAGGAATGCTGCCGCAACATAAAAACCGGTTTTTTTCGCTTTGCTTTCCTCAAACGAAACACTTTCAACCGCTTCTTAAGCAATCAACCCTCATGTGCCATCTATGTAAACTAAGCATTAACAATAGAAAATTTACATACTTTGGCATGTTAACAATCCGTGGGTAAAATTATCCACACAATGATTGAATCAAAGCCATGTATTCCACCACATTACATTGCAAAGCATATCCATTAACGTTACAGAAGCATTCTCGAAAAGCTTCCCTCACCATCTATCTCCCCACATCCTCCTCATACACCTTTCTCCATAAATGTTCTTTCTGTTCCACTAATAACAGACCAAGAGTTAAGTTTGAAATTCAAACGAAATATCGACATATTTAGAGATTCGTAATATATATACTAACATATATTGAGGAGTTCAAGTATTTAGACTTTCAAATAGGACATGCCCCAAGTTCATATGAAATTATATTGCTGCTGATTGGTTGACTAATTTGTAGTAATTTTTTAATTCTAATGTAAAGTCAATTGTAATTTAACTCATATTTAAAGCATGAAGAAAAAGATGATAAAAATTTGAACAAAAGCGAGTTTACACTAAATGCATGGATCTCTTAGTTCTCTCTATTTATTTTCCTACCGTAGTTTTGAGCCATTATGATTGTTGTACGTCAAATTTTTAAGCCACTGGAATAGCGGAACCACTAAAATTTAAATATTATGGAATTAAAATTGGAAATTTAATTGTCTTCTTGTTGGTTATGTTTGTATCCATCAACTTTACATTCATAGCATTTTAATTACTAATCTTGTATATCAATGGCATATTTTAATTGATGGGTGGTAAATTTGACACATCTTGAATGCAGGATTGATATAAATGTAAAAATTCCTGGTTTCTCATTTATAGCTTTCCATTTATTATATGAATGACTGAGCTAAAAAATATTTTCACATAATATACCTGAACATGAAACGAGTCTATTATAAGTGGCTAGCTACATGTTTATTATTATTTCAGTCTGTCTGTCTGTTCAGACGATATCTTTCGAACGCGTTATTGGATTCGTTTTAGATTTTGGACACAGGTACAAAAGACCATGAGTAGAAAAACTCTTGATTTTCACGTTACTAGGTCAAACACAGGCGAAATGACGGGCAACTTAATATCACAGAAAATTCACAGATACAAGCGTGCTAGTGGATAGCAAGGAAAGCACTTCGGGGTTTCTGGGGGCGTAGATTTCGAATCATTTGTCATCTTTGAGCTCTGAGTGCCCCCTGGTGGCAATTTCGGATTTTTGGTGATACAAGCGTAAGTAAAAAAGCCAAACACAAGCATGGTTCAATGTGGAGTTGAATTTGTTGTCACTTTTACGGGAACGGTTGCCATGACATTTAGCGGAATCTTTCGTGAAAGCTACAAAAGCTTTTGCTCTGCGCATATTGCCAAATGAAACTGTTGATTCTGTTGTTGGCTTTTCTCTTTGTTGGTGTTTGGGACAGCAGCGTGCAGTATGTACTACACCGGTAACACTATTTAAATGAATATCAGATGAATCTCGGATGTCTCATGAAACTAAAGTCTCTTAAGATTATCAGCTTTTAATGATGGTTAATTAAATATTTATATGTATTCAAGACAAAAACTTATATTCCCGAGACATGATACATCTTTTCAAACAGAACTTGTTTTAAAAGAAAATCACCTGAAAATTTGTCCTAATCTTATTCAGTAGCCTTAGTTAATTTAAATTTAAAACGTTTTACATATTGGTTATAAATAAATCAGGAAATCAGTGAAACGAGCGTACCAGTATATTTATGAGAAAAGGACAATTTCATGATGGATGAACTGTTTTGCAGGATAAAAATAAGCCAGTTCCTACGATATATTATTGTGCATGGAATATAAAATGGAATGGAATGTGCTGCAATGCAAAAACCTGTTTTTTCGTTTATGCCTTCCTCAAACGAAACACTTTAACCGCTTATCAAGCAATCAACTTTCATGTGCCATCTATGTAAACTAAATATTAACAACAGAAAATTTTCCAGTTTATTATAGCAAGATAGTTATCACGCCATACTTTTACATGTTAAGAATCCCTGGGTAAAATTATTCACAAAATGATTGCATCGAAACCTTACATTCCTTCACATTACAAAACATATTTATTGACGCCACAGAAAAATTCTCGAAATACTTCCCCTCCCAACCAAACCTCCGTAAATTTCACCACTGTTCCACCCCACCCCCTCTTCACAATCCTTTGTCAAGAAAAGTTCTGCAATAATAACTTAGAAGCATTTCCTAATATTTATTTATTGGACTCGCATAACATGTTTTCAGCTATAAAATTCATTAAAATACAAAGAGACAATTTTCATTGCAGCATTAAAATAATAGAAAGCCAGGTAAACTTTCAAAAATGAAAAACAATAAATTATCAACTAATTTAAATATGTTATGCATAAATATCGTGATCACAATAAAACTAATAAGCTTACAATTAGTAGATCATGTCCAGTTGTGTTCAATTACAATTACTATCTTAATTAATTACGTATTTTAATTACATTAAAGTAATTGGTAAATTGAGTAATTGAAATACTTTCTCGAGGAAATTTAATTGAGTAATTTGTATTTAAATTACTTTTTTTGAAAAATGTAATTGAATAATTTGTAATTTAATAACTTTTCTTCGAATTTCTCTCTGTTTAGCTTTAATGTAAGCCCTAATACCACCACAATTATTAGTTTTCTTTCCATTTTTCTCCTGTAACTTAATATTTCTTGCTTAAACAACCATTTACACACCGAACTTCCAAGTTAAATATGGAGTTCCGTATTGTAATTTTATGTTTGTAATTTGTAATTCAAATACATTTGTATTTGAAAGTAATTTGTGATTTGTATTTCAATTACTTTTGAATTTGAAAAATATTTTGTAATTTGAAATTGAAATGCATTTGATTTAGGAAAGTAATTGGCAATTTGTGTTTCGATTACAATTTCAAAGTAATTGAACACGAAGGATCATGTCATAACTTGGATGATACTCATTAAGATTCCTTCAAAGGGTCAAAAAAAATAATAGGAATGATTCCATTGTATTGTGGTCTCTTTGTGTGTGTATTTAACTCACAAGCCATGAGTTTGGTAAGATTTAAAAGTTACAAATGAATATCAAGAAAGAGGAAAGTTACAACATTAACGGGTCATTTAAAATTGATTAGGCTTGTAAACATAACTGTTTTCTTTAGAGCAACGTATAGTGCAGTTAAATCCGATTAAATAACATTTTATACCCCAAATTAATTCGAACTGGAAGCAGACTGTCATCTAAAAATTAAAAATTATGATTTTTGAATAATAATTGCTTGCTATAAATAAGTTCATGCAATTTTCCTGAAGATAAAATAAAAATCTAGCTAATCTAGCATATAAGCCATCCCTAAAACCGATTATATTTAGATAAGAGTGTCCTAGTTTTTTCTTGCATAATTTTGTTCGAACACATTGATAAAAAAATTTAGAATGTATGCAATAACAAGTGAAGATAACTGAAGTCTTGTATTTTAAGAATTTTTATATACTGTTAAAAATATCAAAGCAACATTCTTGTTTAATTGAAATGAAATCTTTTAGGCATGGTAAGACTTCATCCGCCGTATTTTGCTCTTAGAATTGTAAATTAGCGAATGCGTGACGATTCAGGAATATTTGGGCAATGAACCCGGAGTTAAAGAATATCCATAACATGTCACGCTAATACCTTATCAAATTAGCACTTTGTAAACCTGTAGTAATATTTTTGAACAACTACGTTTCAAGTCATCATCAGAGTTATAATTTTTGTTCTATGTAATACATTTTCGTGGAACTAGTACTACAAGTTTAATACTAATATCGAATTCAGCCACTATCATGCTTCTTTGCCTAAATTTTGCACTCAACTGACTATGAATTTAACAAGTATGTAATGTTTGTAAGCACACCTGATCCTCGTTTACGGGTATAGATAGTAATTTGGTCCTTTTCCACTTAATTTATTTCACAAGAATTCATTGCCCTATTATTCCGAAATTATCATTCATTTGCTGTTTTTCAGCTCTAAGAGGCCGTATGCTGATAGAATAAAGATGCTTAAACCTGAGTTTTTAGGCAAAGAAACGGCATATTATGCAAATTTTCTTTTCCGGAAGTGACAAAACATAGTGATTACAACACCTTATTTATGTCTGTATACATACATCATGCACAATAGTTTCAATCAGTAGATATTGTATTTGTTAGTTCCAAATAAAAAATCATTGTTCATTTTATCACAGTTGTAAAAACATATCAGTCAATTATTAAACAATATTGTTCAAACGTTGAATAAAATTTGTAGGTTCGCCTTGTCATTATATGCACATTTGATTAAAACGTCTGACGGATGCAATAACAACTAACAATAGTAAATGGTTATCTGTTTATTGTCTCTTCATCTTATAACAATCAAAAAGTCAAATGAAAGGGGAAACAGAAGTGGTACATAAACATTATAGCAAAAGCCAAGTCTGCCACGGAATACATATTGTAGGAATTTGTTCATCAATCAAAAACCAACGTATTTTGAAGGATGAAATTGACTTCAATTTTTCTAGCTATTGCTGCGCTTGTAGCAACTTTACTAACAGTAAGTAGTTTTATAGTACATTCAAATGAAGTTTCCACTTATTTAATGAGAAGTAAATATTCTGGTTGATTCTCAAGGATCAAGCAAAAGCCAAGGTCGCTCCGCCAGTTTTGGGAGAAGCAGGTAGAGGAAAATGAAAGATAAAAACTCCGGAAAATTCAAAGGTTCTAAATGAGTGTAAAGTTCCAGGTTGATGGAACATGAAACGAATGGGCATTAATGGATATTGACTGAATAAATCCGATAAAAACACATTTTAAAGGATGTTTTGTTTTCAATAATAATTGGTCCAAAACATTTCCTTATTTTGCTAGAGGTACCGAAAACCATAGTACATATTATAAGCAACCGAATGTGAATGCTCGCAGTGAAGAAGTGGAAACAGCTCAAATAGTATGTAAAGAGGAAGGCGTGAACTTACTTTTGAGCAAATTTGACGAGTGCAAAAGCGCAGCTGTTATGTTTTATCAGAGTTTGTAAAGAATATGTCATTAGCTCATATGAGTTCTGAATAACATGCAAGTCTTGTTATCCGGATTGACGTTGAGTGTAACTGTATATTGGTGGAATTCAGTCTGGCATCTTTGATTGGTGGAACAATTTCATTGGACTTGGAGGAAGCTATGCGGTTCTGAATCAAAATGCTTCGCCACCAAAACCTGAGCCGTTACAAACCATTAAATTATAAAACCATTACAAAAAACTGTGATGTATGAAAAAGCCATCAGCATATCAGCCTACATTATAATTTTAAAAACTCATGAATACTACTATATTCATCACTGCTTATACATATAATACATATTGTCAAATCAAATAGATAAATCAGATAATGACAAGAATGAAAATTATCATTATTATATGAATTGCATTTAACGTGCTGTTAACTAAGTTCATAAATTTTGAAATACAAAATACTGCTTCTACATTACATTACATAGATACAATTATGCATTGTAAATATCCAAAGTTTATATAAGCATCAAAATAAGATAAGTGGTCTAACACTAACAGTGGCCAACCAGTTGCTCAAATGTTTTGAATGATTTTGCTTACACCTACTCAACCACTCATTAACTTATAGGATATTCGAAAAGAGTTTGGGCAATATATAATTGCTTCCGTATATAACTTCCTTATTATTACGGTCAATTGAAATAGAATTGTTAAAAGTATATTCATTATAATTCTTTTGTAATGGTGTTCCAAGATATGACATGCCGTTTTTGTATAAGAATGGTTTTATTGTTGTGTGAATAGCATTTGGAATTGAGCATCAGCGTCCAAAACATTAAATTGAGTGGATACAAATAATTGTCACTCAAAATTGTTATCAGCAAATGATAACCACATTAAACAATTATTAAATATTTGTGAATGCACGCTTTGTGTTTCGGCCTTACATACAATTAGGATAAACCCTTATCGTGCAGGTATGCGGTTAATGGACAATATTTTTGTCAAAACAAGTCACAAATTCAAATTTTAAGCCCAACAAAAGTATTTAAAACTTGGTTCATTAAAAACCTGTAAACTATAAATTGATTACAATCTGACACAAGTATTTACATTCATAACTTGATGTGATGCATAGACATGTAATGTGGCTATATCATGCTCACACTATTGATATTTTTACAGGAAACTCATAATTATCATCAATATTAATCAAATGCATGCCTGCACAATTTCTTTAATATTTTATTTGTAAAAGAAATCCACACACAATGAACAACTTACCTATTTGTGATTTACAATTTCAACATCTAAAAACGTTTTTGTTCAGAGACATTTCGATTTAATGTAATTACTACGAATGATATTGCTTTTATATGTTGTGTTTATGAAGTGTTTTAATGCTATCTCCGACTGTCAGATTATTTATGTTGCAATATTTATCATTAGGGATATGGAATATACGATTATTCAAATAAGTATTTCACCTCTTAGTCAGAGTTCAGACTCTTTCGTTACAAGAGGGAAATTTTAATCGCTCATGCAACTGTATACATTTTTAAAATTATTTTGGCACGCTTAGTAAGTTCCCAAAAGTACATGAAGTCAAAATCATGAAGAATTTAGCTGTTGGGGATACAGGTATATATAAAATGCATATTTAACAATTTTCGACTATGCTGATTTATAAATTTAGTTAATTTCATATAAATTATTATTTCTCACAGAATGCCGCGTCGCGAAGGTTTTGAATGCGCTGGAGAAGTCACCTAGCAGTATTGAACTTGTTAGGGGCTGGCAAAAGCTTTCTAGAAAATTGAATACACCTCAAAGGAGATTAGAGGAGCAAGAGTTCGATTTACTCTACAAAAGAAAAGGAGTTTTGGAAGTTGTAAATACAGTAAAACTTCTCTATAAGAACACCCCAGGGGAAATGTTTTTGTATTGCTTATATGGAGGTTTTCTTATT